>CAUYQV010076025.1:0-57059 GCA_963574575.1 Galagoides demidoff
TCCTTCCCTTCCTCCTTCCCTTACTTACTTCCTCCTTTTCTTCCTTCCTTCCTCCTTCCCTTCCTTCCTCCTTCCCTTCCTTCCTTCCTTCTTCCCTTCCTTCCTTCTCTTCCTTCCTTCCTTCCATCCTCTATTCAACCCTATTTATTTAATGCTTACTCTGTGTTACACAATGTGCTAAGGACAAGATACACTAATGCATCAAAAGAGTCACAGCCCCTACTTCTCTAGATCTATATTCTAGTGAAGAGACAGGCTTTAATCAAATAATCACACATCTAATCAACCAATTTCAACTCTGATAAGAGGAGGAAAAGCACATGATGTTATTCGAGTAAAGAATAGAAAGATTTGATCTACTCAGGGAGTGCAGTGAAGGCGTCCCCAAGGAAATGACGTTTTGGCTGAGATCATGAAGAGGAATAGGAGTTAATTGATGGGAGTGGAAAAGACAGAATCTGGAAAGAGAGGGAGCATCATAAGCAAAGCTCTATTACCTAGAGACTTCTCTCATTTCTGGTTTTTTTTTTTTTTTGAGACAGAGTCTCACTATGTTGCCTTTGGTAGAGTGCTGTGGCGTCACAGCTCACAGCAACCTCAAACTCTTGGATTTAAGCGATTCTCTTGCCTCAGCTTCCCAAGTAGCTGGAACTACAGTCACCCACCACAACGCCTGGCTATTTTTTGCTGCAGTTTTCATTGTTGTTTAGCAGGCCAGGGTGGGCCTTGAAACTGCCACCCTACCTCCATGTCTGTGGCTGGCGCCATAACCACTGTGCTATGAGTGCTGAACCCATTTCTGGTGTTTCTTATGTTGCTACTTCCACTAGTAAGGTGTTTGGGCAAACAACCCATATTTCAAGATCCAGCTCAAACATCACCCCTCAAATGCCTTTCTTAACAGCACCAGGATCCTCTGTGTTTCTAAAGCTTCTTGTACTTGTTTTGGTGACAGCTCTTGGTACATTACTTTGAAGTTCTCTCTTTAATTGTTGATCTTATTTACTATTCTGTGAATTCCTTATGAACAGGGAATGTGTCCTATTCATTTTTGTATCCTACATTCCTAGCAAAATGTCTGGCAACTTGAGCAAAACTTTATCAAATCTATGTCCCATAATTTTTTTATTTGGTAAATGATACATGGATGGAGGGCAGATGGATGGCCAAGAAGATATCACAGATGATTTGGGAAGAACATAGATTTTCACTTGGCTAAAACCACTGTATTCCCAGAACTTAGATTAGTAACTGGTATATAAGAGGCACTCGGGGAAGCGCTGATGAGTGAGTGAATGAATGGTCACTTTGAATCTAGCTTGATGCAGAGGGCAGGGGAGATCTGGGGTCCCCAAACTCTTTTTTAAATCTTGACTTCCTCCAGATACTCGAGGTTGAGGCGTTTTCCCTGCTCCCAGCATTTGTATCTCTTCTAAGCATAACTTTTCTGCCAGACAAGACACAAACTATTAGCTGTAAGCTAAGGAAGAAAGATGAGGGCACCTGCAAGGGCACAGGTGATAAGCATCACTGGCAGGGCTCAGAGCCTGACAGGTGAGGGCCTCTTCGGCCTAACTGCTGAGTCAAAGGAGGGATTGAATTCCGCTGTCACACTGGTTGGCCAGACCGCCGACTCAGCAGAATGAGCACCCAGGTAACCCAACCTTCCTTCTCCCAAATGCTGGGCTGATCCAGAGAGATGGAAGGAAGCACGAGCCACAGGGCCGTCTTTGGCCTTGGTTTTGCCCATTCCATACTGAAGCTTAAGAGACTGAGTTTCTTGAAGACTACAATGCCAAGTGCCCTAGATGTCATTATGGGGGGTGGGGGGGTTCTCCCTAACTAATATACAGAAAGAAACGTGCAACCCAAGGACTATCTTGTGACACTGACAGGTCAGGGAATGGCTCTATGGCCTAGTGGAGGAGAGAAAGCATCAGCCTGGACATCAGGAGACCCGGGCTCGTGCTTTGGCTCTGTGACTATCACACTGTGCAAACTCAGACCCATCCTTCCCCTCTGTCTTCACCGTATACAACAAGCAAACAGAGCTGGCTCACACTAACACTTCCCCAGTTTGGGAGTTCCATTGAATATTAGACCCACCTGCTGTCTAGGCCTCTGTTTCTCCATCTTTCCAATAATAAGTTAGGTTTAGAGGACTATCTCAAAGGAGTTTTCTGGCTCTGACATTTCGAGAGTTTCATTCAATGTGAGTGTTTTTAGAGCAGGGTTGTCTTTTTCACCCGCATTTTCCTCAGTGGGCTCTGGGGGGACCACAGAGATTCAGACAGCCACCTGGAAGGGGTTTATGGCCTTTGTTTCCACTGCCAGCTGAGAAGAACCGCCAGGGGCATAGCAATGCACAGAAATGTCTCTGAGTTCCATGTCCTCCCCTGAGAACACAGCTAACATCCCAAGAACTCTTCTTTCTCTGTCCCCACCAGGCCTGTCCCCACTGACACACAGAGCCAGATCTCC
Organism: Galagoides demidoff; assembly: GCA_963574575.1. Lineage (NCBI taxonomy): Eukaryota > Metazoa > Chordata > Mammalia > Primates > Galagidae > Galagoides > Galagoides demidoff. The sequence continues at coordinate 2,482 of CAUYQV010076025.1, forward strand.
AAAATTTCAAGCTCCAGGCAATGACCCAACTGTGATGTCAGAGGATTTAAGGATCAGAAAGGATCTTCTGCTTCAGCTCAGTGGTGGGGTGGGGTCTGAAGCCTCCATATTACTTCTAGAGTTAAAGAATGAGAGAATAACTAACGTGTGGGCAGAAACAAATGGATCTGCAAGTAAAGGGCACCAGTGAGACGGAAATTATAAAAACATGTCTCATGTGACTCTGCAAAGGTTAAATGTGATACTATTGGGACAATCCCTGGGGTCTTGTAGATGTTAAATCAACTTGGCCGTCTACCCTTCCTTCTTTACACATCCAGTTTGATGGAGACCACAGGTTTTGGAGCCACAAAAGCCTGGCTTGGAATCCCAACTCCATCACACTTGACCTGTCCCTTATAAGAATGTTTCTTCACATCTCTGTGCCTCAATTCCATCATCTGTAAGACAGGGCTGCTGATCCCTATCTAAGAAGTCATCTAAATGGACATTTGTAACAGTAGGTACGGTAAATATTAGCCATCACTAATACCACAAGAATATCTGCGTGATTATTTCTAGGAAGCTGAGGAGTGTCTTTCCTTGTGACTCACCTCACAGCCTTTGACACAGTGAATCAGAGCAGGGTGAGGATACCACTTGAGCCCAGCAGTGCAGACGACTCTCTGCAGAGAGAGGGAGAGAGAGAGGTCAGATGGGTTTGGGATTGGGAGGGAGCCACCTCTGTGCTGGCACCACATTCAACTGCCCCACCTCTTCTTGGACCTTCCAAGTCCTGACTTCACCCTGGCATTTACATGGAGAACTTGCCCAGGTACTTGCAATAACAGGAGCCATAAGATTAAAATAATATTTGTGTTCACTGTATGTGTCATGATTCCGTATTTCCCTGGCACAGGGAATGAGGGCCGAGGAGGAGCAGAATTGGGGGATGGAAACATGATCAGAAAGGCCCTTCAGAAAAGCCTTGGCTGCTGTTTGAGCCACTGGGGGAGCTGGGGTAAGGTGGGGGGAGGAAGGGTAGGGTGTGCTTATGTGGGCACATGTGTGTTGGGGTGCATGCATGTGCATGGCCGTGGCAAAAAAACAAAGTGGGAGAAAGTGCAAAGCAGGGTTTCTCAAAGCGTGAGCTGAGGACCACCTTCATCAGGACCACTTTTCTTCTCTGTGGAGGCACAGCAAGAAAGCAGATTCCTTGGCCCTGCTTTGGATTTAATGAATCAGAGACTCTGAGGCTGGTTCTAGACTTCTGCATTTTAAACAAAGTCTCTCCGATGATTCTGATGCACACTGCAGTTTGAGAGCAAGTGGGCTGTTGGGGAAGGAGAGAACCTCTGGTTCTAACCTGGAGAGGCCCAGAAGCTTTCCTGCTGTTACCTGCTAGGATGCCATAAGGGTTTGCTCACAGGTGCCCGAGGGTGTCTACGAATTTTCACTTCGTAGCTCAGTGAAAATGTTCTTGCTGTTCCCCTTCAATAAAGTGCCCTTCCCTACCTTGTCACTTGGAGAATCCTTAATTACCTTTGAAAGATCTACTCAAAATTTCGTTCTTCTGTGGTGCTTTGCCCAACTCCCTCACGCAGAGCTTCTAGGCATGCATATATATATACTCACTTAGGGCCTCCTTTAATAATAATAGTTATGATGATGATAATGACAACTACAATATAGTGAGTGCACTTGTGGGGCTAATTACTTTATACATTATCACATTTATTTCTTGCCACCATGCTGGAAGGTGGGCATTAATCTTACGTCATAAGAAAATAAATTCCCCAAGCTCCATAGCTCTTAGGGGGAGAAATCAGGATTTGAAAACAGTTGTTCCACAAATGATTTAAGGAAGTTCATAATGTAAAATCCAGTACGATGATACCTTTTTTTAAGCAAGTGAAAGAAGAAAAATAAAGAACACCAGGAAGCTAAACTAGGGTCAGGAGTGGGGAGACCATAAAAATCCTAGAACCTGCCTCTTCCATTCTCCATAGATGCCTCAGTTTTCTTTTTCTTTTTCTGGAGACAGAGTCTCACTTTATCACCCTTGATAGAGTGCTGTGGCATCACAGCTCACAGCAACCTCCAAATCTTGGGCTTAGGCGATTCTCTTGCCTCAGCCTCCTGAGTAGCTGGGACTACAGGTGCCCTCCAGAACACCCTGCTATTTTTTGTTTCAGTTTGGCGGGGGCTGGGTTTGAACCGCCCTGCCCACGGAGCCACAGGTGCCATCTAATACCTCAGTTTTCATGCCATAGTATGATTATTTCCTTAAAGAATAAAATAAAGTAATAAAATAAACAAAATGGCACAAGCTTGGATTTGCAGTGAGAGGTAATCTTGTCAGCAACCAGTCACAGAAGTCTGTATGATCGGGGCTTATTGTCATGAAGAAAAGCCAGTTAATTTTAATTTAAAAATGAACAGTCACATGGGCCAGAGTGTGGAGAAGCCATGTGACCAGCCCATTCTCTCCCTGAGGGCAGACCTACAGGGCAGCCAAACTGTAATTAGGTTTCTTAGCAAGCTTGTGGCAAGGGAAATCAGGTGACTCCAGGCTAAGACTGGCTGGGGTGCCTTTTTTCTCTGCTTCATGGCATCCCTGGTTCACACTGGAGCTCTTAAGCCTAGAACGGTGCCTCACATGCACAGGATGTAAATAAATATATGGATATACAAGGAAAGCCATGGGATTTGAGGTGGGACAGGTGTAGCTGCACTTCTGACTTGGAATTTCCATAACGAGGCTCAGTTCTCCCATTTATAAAATGTCTACTGAAAATGTCACAGGCTTGCTGCAGTGATGCACTGGGATGAATGATATGAACATGGCTAACCTAGGACAAATTTCTTAAGTATCTTAAGTATCTCTGGCAGGTCCAGAGTTTCAGCCACCTCTGTCTCCCTCAAGAACGAAGTAGGCACTGTGCTACAGGTATATACACCAAGGCTGGTGGGTTCCAACCGGGCCTGGGCCTGCTAAACAACGCAACTGCAACAAAAAATAGCTGGGTGTTGTGGTGGGCACCTGTAGTCCCAGCTACTTGGGAGGGTGAGGCAAGAGAATTGCTTAAGCCCAAGAATTTGAGGTTGCTGTGAGCTATGATGCTACAACACTCTACCGAGGGCGACATAGTGAGACTCTGTCTTAAAAAAAAAAAAAATGAAGTAGGGAGCATGGTGAACAAACAGTGAACAAATGATGGAGGAATGTGATATAAATGCAAGTAAGGGCTTGAGAGTAGCTTCCGTATTCTCTCCTTCCACTTAAGCTACTTTCTTCCCCTTTGCTTCCCAGCTGTGGGTCAGTGTGGATAGAATCACCTGACTTCATTCTGTGGGCCAGTGTGGATAGAAACACCTGACTTCATTCTCTTAACCTGACTCATTCATCTCTGCGTTTGAGAGTCTGTTCCCAGTCAAGATCCAGGGACATTGGAGAGCATTTAATAAAGATTCAAGAAGCAGAAAACAGCAGGGTGTTAGAATCCACCCGGGATTTGATGCCCATCCCTCCCCACGTTTATCTGAGAGCTAATTTAATCCGTAGGGAGGAGTGTCTTGGTGTGGTTGTACAAGTTTCTGTCAGTTGAGGTTTACTTGACGTGATTTCAGAGAAAGGACTTTTATACTATCTGCATGAACCTATTTATCTTTCCAAGGCTTTTGGATTTTCCACTACTACTCAGGGCTGCGCGCCCCACCTGTCTCACTACAGGGCCCCTCTGTGCACTGGGAGGACTGGGAAAGGGGCTGGGCAGTGGGAGCTGAAGGGAAGACTGAACTGTTTACAGCACACATTGGGAGAGCCCAGATGGGGCCCTTCCAAAGTCAGCCTTGCTCCTCTTGATGCCAGTGGGCCATCTAGATCAGCCAGAGCCTTTCAGACCAGGTTTTTCAAGATAGCTTTCATATCTTGCATTGGTGGGTAGGAAGAATAGGCTGCCTTTTCTCTGTGACTGCAATGAACATCATCACTCAACACCAACAGCGTCACTATCATCTTCACCATCATCTTCATCACCACTACCACCATCATCCTCTTCTTCCTCCATTATCTTCATTTCCTAGTGCTACCATCACTGCTACCATCATCACCAATAGTAAAACTTTAGCTCTACCACCATCACCTCTGACAACCCCAAAGGCATCATCACCAGCATTATCCTGGTCCACGTCCACACAACAACTTCTATTAAATAAATATTATGCTCTAAGCCCTGGGCTCAGAGATTTCATTTCATTTCATTCTTACCATAACTATGAGATAAGCGCTATTTTTGAATCTGGTTTACACAAGAGAAAACTGGGGCACAGAGAAGTTAAATGACCTGCCCCAAATTGTAATACATAGGCAGTGATGCTCAGCAATTAAACTCACATCCATCTGGTTCTAAGGTCCATGCTTTGAGCACTACATTCTCCTTCAAAGTGTACTAACCACTGAAGCTGTTAAGTATAAAAACAGCTTGTTCTTTTGACTAATGGCAAGACTAAGGTTTATAAAGATGGAGAGGCCCTTTGAGACAAATGTTGGACAGGGGCAGAGTATCTAAAAATGGAACCCAGAGAAGACAAGCCCCACTCAGAGCCCCCTACAGGTGAGAAGGCACCCTAAGGCCCAAGTGTAACCCCCTCCTGGATGTCTTCTAAGATGAGCCCCTCATTGCCCTTGATTTTTTTACTCTTGATTTACAGGACCTATTACGAATGATTCATACCATCCTCCTCATCATCAGTTTTCCTTTTCTTATCAGTCAGTGAGCTTCTGGCTTTTAAAAGCCTAGGCATTCCCAAGTGTTTGAAGAATATTCACCATTTGAAGGTACATAATCAATATTTGCTGAACAAGTGAATAAGCAATCAAATGAGTGAATGAGTGAGTATGCCCATGAGTGAATGAGTGTGCCCATGAGTGAATGAGTGAGTGTGCCCATGAGTGAATGAGTGTGCCCATGAGTGAATGAGTGTGCCCATGAGGGAATGAGTATGTCCATGAGTGAATGAGTGTAGTGGATCCTGGACACTTTGCTCATCTACAGGCTTCCCTCACAGGGCACTTGTTATGTTCATTTGTACATCAGATAGAACAGACTAAGTAGGATCTCAAAAACACTCTACCTCTGACCTTTAGACTCTTGGCAAGGTTTTCCAAAAATATACCTAAATTCTTCATCTTCTGTCCAAACATGCTGCATTTTTTTTCTTAATGTGTATGATAGTTGCCTTGGAGGATGGAATGCAGCAGAATGTTCTGGCTAATTCACCCACATTAGCTGTGTGAATTGGGCAGGGACAACTTCTCAGAGCCTCAGCTTCTTTATCTGGAAAATGGTGATACTCTTGACTCCATTGGGTGCAGTGGAGGCCAAATGAGGTCAAACAGAAGGAATTGCTTAGCAAACAGTGCCTGGATATCATGGACAGTCAGGACAGGATAATTTATCTTTTATTTCGTTAATTTGTTCCCTCCCTGTCTCCCCCCTCTCTTTTTCTTCTTCTTCTTCTTTTTCCAGAAATCATTATAAAAGCTAAAGTTTCATCAATCTAGAAGAATTATAAATTTCTGAAGATGGAAGATGCATTTTCTGTTGTGAAACTCTCCCAGCCTCCCCGAGCAAGGGGAAGTGTTGAGGCAGATTGGAGATACTCCTTAGGAACTGGAGGGAGACAGGTTGCCACCCCAGAAATCTAGATATCCAGACTGGAATAGTCTAGCTCATCCAAAGGTTGCAAGTCAATAGCTTCTAGGCTACACAAACCACGGAAATGTTTGGTTTGGCATACACGTGTTTAACCAAAGTCAAAATTAGTTTTATATATATATGTATATCAGAGATTTCAAATTTTTAAAATGTCAATTTTCTGTTACTCTAAAAAAAATGGAAAATATGGCCACAGTAGGCCCACATCTCCACATTACTACACTAGGTTACAGTTGCCCCTCCTCTGGAAGCAACCAAAAATAAAACAAAACAAAAACAAATGAAAAAAATCCTAGTTTGCCACAATCTCCACCATTCCTTGCAGTCTCTCCAGCATTGCACCTGAGGGGAATTTCCTTCTGTCACTGAGTTTGTATCATCTCATTTAGTAGATTAAAGGAAGAGTTCTCTTTTCTCCATCTTTTTCACAAGTGTGTGTATGTAGGGAGGGGAACTGAGAAGGGGAAAACTTAGGGGGAAGAAAAGAAGGAACATAGTGTTTTCTTTGTGGAAGTTAAAAAATATATATTTATGAAGGTACCTTATGAGACATACACTCTACAGGCATCCTCAAACTATGGCCTGCAGGCCACATGTAGGCCCGCCTAGGACATTTATCTGGCCCGCTGGGTGTTTTTGCTGCCACTGCCTGTCCTGCTTAGTAGCCGACTCATCCCAGGGCCCACAGTCTGGTCCTCCAACGGTTTGAGGGACAGTGAACTGGCCCCCTGTTTAAAAAGTTTGAGGACCCCTGCTCTATGATTTCAATTATATGAAGTTCAAAAATAAGCAAAAGCAATCTATAGGGATAAAACCAAAACACTGGTTACCTTGGCAATGGAGGCACCGCCCAGCATGGGCAGGGGAGGCCTGTCTGGGGAATTTTTCATGAGTACACACCAATATAAAAATGTGTAAAGCTTAAGATTAGCATGTAACCGCTATCTCAATAAAAAGAACTTTAACTCTAGCTTAAGTTTAATAAACTTAAATACTGGCTTAAGTTTAATAAACTTAAAAACTTAAATACTTATTATTTAAGTATAATAAATGCTATATGAGAGTTCATTATATTTTTCTGTAATTCTGTCTGTCTTTCTGAAATATTTATAATAAAAACTGCTACCAGTAGTTGTAGTAATATGCCCAAGCATTTAATATACAAAATAGCTTGCTTGGTCTGCTTCGCCCATTTCTTCACCTGCCTGGATCTACTGGTATTTGAGTTCACGACACACACCATGCTCCACCTCGCCTAGGTGCTCATCTCACAAATGAGAAAACCGCAGTCTAGAGAAATGATGGATTTGTCCCAGGACTTGTAGCAAGCAGCTTAGACCAGACACTTGGCCACCTGACTCAGCAACCATACGCACTTAGTAACCATCTACTGTGCTCTAGGCACCTAGGGAGGTGCGTGTAGATGAGATAACCACTGTCCTGCCCTCATGGAGCTCAGCATTCTGGGGCGCTCATCACCACACATGATCCCAATATTTGCAGCATGGATATCCTACTCTTCAGAGTCATTCCCATTCTTTTCATACATGTCAATGCAAGTAAAATGCCTAAAATAGAGTTGATCTTGAGGAAGTGCCAGTGGTGAGCCGTGGCCAGCTTGCACAGGTTCCCAAGAGCCAATAGTGACTATATCTTCCCAACTTTGTGTTCAGTGATGGCAATTTGGAGACCTTGAACTCCACCACCATGGGAGTATTTATATCACAGAAATTGGCAAATGCTACCAATCGGGGTTTTGCAGACAGCCAGTTGTTAAACATCGGCTAGCACGTCCCTGATAAGTGATCAGTAAAGGTCTTGCTTATCTTTATTATTAATAATATTAATATTATTTTCTATTCCACAGAGGCCACAGGGATAGCTAGAGTCAACTGCGGCATCAGATTGACCGGAGTCTCTCTTCCATTTCTCTTAGGCAAGTGGCTTCCATCGCAGAGATTCTGTTTCCTACACCTAAGCATGAAGAGACTCAGACCACCATGCAGGGCTATCTCTGTGTGTGGGTGTGGGGGATAGCAACACGGATCAAGGATGGGCAGAGCTGGCCCAGCACCTGGCCACAGCAGGCATCCTTTGCACACCAGTTCTCACCTCTGACTCTTACCCTGGGAACAAAGGTGGTGGGCATTGGAGCAGAGCCTCACCCGGCCTGTCTCCTTGCATGGGGGCTCGCGAGCGGCCCCTCAGAGAGCAGGAGAGCCCTCCTGGGCCTCCTCTGGCCTGGAAACGCTGCACCAGCAGCTCTATTTCTGTAGCTCTCGCCGCACACGGGGCAAGGGTGCAGCAGAGGCCAGCGTTTCTGCTTTATTCCTGGAAATCATCAATCTCTGCCCTTCGCCCTCCTCCCTTTTTCTACCACATTTTTTTTCCTCCTGGATAATGAGGCCTCCAGAGACTGGTGGAGGTCTGAACCTCGTTATGGTTCTCTCGGTAGGCCGGCATCAATAAAGGCGGGCAGACCAGGGAGCTGGGTGGGGGCTGGGCAGGCGGGCGGCGGGTGGGCCACGGGGGGTGGGGAGGGGGCAGCTCACAGGCTTTCAGATCCTTGGATTTATTTCACAGTGAATTATAACTGAACTCTTTAGGGCTCACAGAGAGAAGGGTGGAAATTCACTCCAGGGGTAGGGAAAAGGCCTCTTGTGGGAGGCTGGGCTAGGCCAAGAAGTCCTCCGATACTGCGTGGGAGGGAGGCCTCCTGTGTCTGTGTGTGTATGAGGAAGACTCACTTGCTTTGAGGGGTGGGGGTTCAGGATAGGCTAAGGGAGGAAAGCCAGTGGACTGGTCCTCTCCCTCAGTGATCCTCAGCTTCCCCATCTGTGCAATGAGGGGCTTGCACGTGGGGCTCTCCAGCTGCCCAAGACTGACCTGTGGGCCACATACATGCTCCTGCAAGAGTTCAGCACATCAGCCTGCATGGGACCTTCAGGGCGAATCCGTGTGGGGATTCTGGTCTAGGAATGGGGACAAGCACATTGAGGTGGAGGAAATGGATGACAGAGCTGGAGTTTAGGGAAGATAGAACTGAGTCAGAGGCAGAGAAAAAGAGTGAGAGAGAGAGGAAGGGAGGGAGGATGGGGACAGAGGAGGAAAGAGTGTGGGAAGAAGAGAGGGAAGCAGGACAAGATGAAAGAGACACCAGGAGAGGGAAGAGAGAGAAACAGAGGCAGGAAAAAGGAAATGGAGCTGGAGAGACGAAGTAGAGACAGGAAAAGAGAGAGCAAAAGAGAAAGAGGAAGGCGAAAGAAGAGGGGAATGCCGGGTGCACGGCGCAGCGGAGGGCGTCTGGCCGGTCCCTGTGCCCAGAGTGCTGAGTAAGCCCTGGCAACCATGCCCTCGGCTCATTTGAGAAACAGTACACCCGGTATCGAGTTCTGCCCAGCTATCCGGAGTGCGATCTGTAGCAGGTGGGCAGACAGCAGCTCTCTGGACTGCAAGGCCTGTCAGCGCCCTGGGCAGTAGACCCACAGAGAGGCATATGGCTGCCTGAGCCCACCCCCGCCTCCTTCCCTCTCTCACTTTCTCCAGGGTGAGCCAAGGTCCAAAGCCACACATGAGCCCTGACTCGGCAGTGCCCTGGAGGACAAGAAGCCAGTCCAGGTTGGCTCTGGGGACCCAGCTGATTAGATGACATGGGGAAGGAAAGAACAGCCAGGCTCAAAGTCAAACTGATACTGCTCAAGGTGGGGGCCCTCTATAGTCACCTGGCCGGGAGGCACAGCAGTCCGGCATGGCAGGGGGCATGCAGAGCCCAGACTCGCGTTTGGACTTGAGCCCTAGCTCTGGGCCCATCACATCAGTCTGAGAGCTCAGTGTCCACAACCAGAGAACGCAAACCACAACCCCTCCCTCATACAGCTGTCCTCAGGTTTAATGCAGTCTGGTGCTCAGTGCCTTGCACGTGAACAAAGCAGGTGTTCCAGAAACGACAGGTATCACTTGCTTTCTGTATCACATATTAATTGCTTTCTGCCAAACAGGTAAAGCTTGGAGAAAGACACCAGAAACTCACATGTGTAAAGTGGAAGGTGTCAGAGAAGCTACATAGCGCTATGCTTCCGAGGACAGACAGGTCCCGTCAGAAAGGGACAGCACTGTCTGACCTGCTCTGTGCTCCCTACCTACTGATTCCCTCATTTGTAAACTAAGGTGGTCAGTACTCAAATTCCTAGGCTGTCATCACCATTCAGAGGGACAATAAATAGTGACAGAGAGAAAGCATTAAAGAATTAAGGACCAAGAGATGATTGTAAACAACCCCACCTCCTGCCCCCAGGGCACACATGAAGATTCAGTGAAAGATAACATGTGTCAGGGATAACTCAGGACCAGGACATGATAAGGGCCCAACAATGTCATCCCCCCTGCCTTTAGCAGCAGATGGAGGGCCCTGTCCACTCACCTCAACCCGTGCGGGGTTCAGCCAGTGGGGGATGTCACGCACAGTCACGTTCACTGGGAGGAGGATGGGCTCACTGTTGTGGTCCAGGCATGAGGTGACACACTCTGACCCTGTGGGGAAGCACAGTCTGAGGAGGCAGCTCAGTCCTCAGGCTCCCAGTGGACACGGCTGTCCCAACCTCAGGGCAGTAGAAAGGAGCGAGCACCCCACGCAGGGTCATCTGTGGTCTCCCTGACTCCATTCACTTCTCTCTAAACCAACTGGCAGCCACGCCCATCCCCGTACCTAAGCCTAGTTGGGTCATGCTCGTCTGCTGCTCGCAAACCTTTCCAAGGCTCCCCACACCCAGGACAAAATGCAACCTTCTTTGTTGGGCCTCTGATGCTTCCTGTGGCCTGGTCCATCTGCTCTCCCACCCGTCAGACTTTGGTTGGTCCAGCTGGGCTGAACTCCACTTGGTCTTCCACCTGAGTCTCACATCACTTCCTGGCCTCTGGGCTTCTGCTCCTATTCACCCAGTCTCCTGAAATGTCCCCCTGACCTGTCTTCCCATGACCAAATTCTTCCTGTCCCTCAGGGTCCAGTTCAACTCCTCCAAGAAGTCAGCCCAGATTTCTGCAATGGAGCAAGAGGACTCTGCGTTCTGCAAGCCCTGCTGCTTGAGGACTCTCCCTCTGGGCACTGAGGAGCCTCAGTCCTGAGTTGACCTCATTGTCTGTGTCTCCTCCCCATAGCTAGAGTGTTGCCCTCCCTAGGAGGTCAAGGATGAAGTCGGTTCATCCTCGAGTCTAACTGGGTACCTGACACCCTGATAGAGCACAGTGAGTGCCGGCCAACTGAGCAGTCAGCTTCTGAGTCCTCACACCTCTCTCTCCTGGGGGTTTCAACCTGCCCTCCCCTGTGCCTCCAAGACCCTTCCATGCCCTTGTCAACTAGCTCATTGCTAATGATCCCACAGACCTCCACACCAGTGCCACCTGCTAAGAGAAGAACTCCATGGTTTCTTGACAGGCCAACCCCCTCCTGGGCACCGGACCCATCACTTGTCACGTGACCATTTCCCATTTGTTTGGTGATTGTTGTGTCAGTAGCTTTGTACCCTGCTGGGTTGTCCCTCCAGGGGGCCAGCACTGTCCAGGCTCCCTGTTCTGTGCCTGGAGCCTGGCTCTGTGTATGCAGAGCTCGGGCACTGAGGAAGGACTTGGGAAGGAATGTAAGAGACAGAGTGCAGGGGCTGGTGGATGGATGGGGAGGGGAGGGAATGAAGGATGGATGGACGGCACAAGTGAATGATGAATGGGCATTTAGGTATCTTCAGGAGAAAGTGAGTCTAAATGGATAACTGAATGAGTAAATGATGGATTTAATGGATAGAGGAATTTTTTAAAAGCCAGGTAATGAGTCAGTGCAAGGGTGGATAAATGATGGTGACAGAGCTGGTATACAGAAGCCCTCCATCCAGGGGGAAGGAAACTGATGTTCAGCCTGTGGGTTGGCCAGTGGACTACAGTCTGGCTCATTCACTCTCCACCCTGACCTCACACATTCTGAGGTCTCTGGAAAAATCAAGCCTATCTCCATCCCTCCGAGCACTCCAAAGAGGTTCTCATTTGTGTGGACAAAGACAAACTGTCAGAATCTGCCCAGCCCCCGAGGAGGTCATTTCTCTGTCTTAGTGCCCAAACACTAAATGGGTCACTCGGAGGCTGGGTGCAATGGCTCTGGCCTGGAATCTTACCACTAGGGGAGGCTGAGCTGAGTGGATTGCTTAAGCTGTGGGGTCTGAGACCAGCCTGAGCAAAGAATGAGAACCTGTCTCTACTAGAAATAGAAAAATTAGCTGGGCATGGTGACACAGACTTGTAGTCTTAGCTACTCTGGAGGCTGAGGCAAGATAATTGCTTGCATCCAACAGTTTGAGGTTGCTGTGAGCTATGACACCACAGCACTCTACCAGGGCTACTGAAAAAGAAGTAGGGTGGCACCCATAGATCAGTGGGTAGGGTGCCGGCCACATACATCCAGGCTGGCGGGTATGAACCTAGCCCGGGTCAGCTAAAATCAACAGTGACAGCTACAACAAAAAAATGGCCAGGTGTTGTGGCGGGGGCCTATAGTACCAGCTACTTGGGAGGCTGAGGCAAGAGAATCCCTTTAGCCCAAGAATTTGAGGTTGCTATGAGCTGTGACACCATGGTACTCTACTGAGGGCAACAAAGTAAGACTTTGTCTCAAAAAAAAAAAAAAGAAGTAAATGGGTGACTCAGAGCAAGTTAAATCTTTTTTTTTTCTTTTTTTTTTTTTTTTGAGATGGAGCCTCAAGCTATCCCCCTGGGTAGAGTGCCATGGCATCACAGCTCATAGCTCCACCTCCTGGGCTCAAGTGAGTCTCCTGCCTCTGCCTCCCAAGTAGCTGGGACCACAGGCGCCCGCCACAATGCCCAGCCATTTTTTGGTTGCAGCCATCATTGTTGTTTGGCAGGCCCAGGCTAGGGATTCGAACCCACCACCTTAGGTGTACGTGGCTGGCGCCAGGGCCGATTGAGCCACAGGCGCCGAGCCTCAGTCTGAATACTTTGATGAAGAGCTCCTCCTGTGGTAGTGGCTGTATCAGTAATGGCTATAAGTCCAATGATTATAAAAATAATAAGTCAAATCCTTATTTTTGTTCTTTGTTTCAATGCTTCAACTAGGTGTTGTAGAAGAAAAGTTAAATGAGATTCTTTCTAAGGTCAGTCCATTTGAACAGGTAGCCAAAACACCTACATGTGCTCTTAAGAGATAAATACTTTTGATACTGTAATTAATGTTAATTGAAGAGTTAAGACAAGTAAATAAGGCGTAAGTACTGCAAGTGAGAATAGATTTGTTAGGATGCCCCCAAACAGGTCCTTTCAAAAGTAAATATGGAAGGTGTACACAGGCTCTAATGAAGTGAGATTTATTACATTTGAAGGAAAGAATGGTATTATTAGAAATGTGATTAACAGATATATATCCTTTCCAAGCATACAACAGAAGTAAGGCTGATGGCAATTTCCAAAGATGATATTGAGATGCTCCTCTCATTTGAGGTATGGGAAGTGACAAGCCTCTTCCATGCCAGACTATGGAGGAATGTTCTGCTATAGTGGTAATTGTATTCTTTTCATGATGCCATCTCATATCACTGCCTAGTTGTTTGTTTTGGGCAGACCCATGGGGGATCTGAAATACCTGAGGTTCTTCTCCTCTACACATAGTCCATTGTACCCATTCAGAAAGGTGTGTCAATATAGGTAGGGTACAACATGGAATGTCAGGAGGACTATTGGAAGTAACATTGCTCTCATTACCTTTCCATGACATAGTTTGGATGAGCAACATGGTTTTTGTTTGTCCTGTCTTTGTGCTGTTACGGACTCTAGACAGCCATACTGCAAGAATAGGCTGTATACAATGGCTACCATTGCCAATGCAGACAGGTACGCCTGAGATTCCTACAGTGTAATTATTAATGAGAGTTCCTTCCTCTCCTGGGTTTAATGGCCCATGAGTATCTTAAGGGCCAGGGAGTCAGCTTGAATCATTTAGATAAATGGGAATGGTGGGATCATCCCAAGAAATGGCTCTGTTTAGAGGGGAATTGGATATATAAGCCCAATATGTGAAATTGGTCTGTTCTGAGTTTGCACTGACCTTAGTGGATAGTAGAGCTATCATAGCCAGGAAGAGGAAGTCTGCTGTGGGAGATTTACCTTGAAGTCTCACTAGGTCTTCTGTGGCTGAAGAGAGTTTCTTTACTTATGCCCATGTTGGTGGTTTTGGTAATGTTAGGGAGTGGATATCTCACTTGTTCATTGAATGGTCATGATGTTAAAATAGTCAGAGAAGGCTGATTCATCAAAGGGTTGGTATCTTCTCTTGCTCATGGTGTAGTTTGATCCACCTGGCAGGTCGCCACTGCTTTTCTTGGTTATCTGTAACAATATGAGTAAAACCTTCATCCCAATGCAATACATGCCCTGGTCTCCATTCTACCATATCTGGCCTTCTATAAAATATAGATTGTTGTAGAGGCATAGGGGGTGGTTTTGTTACAGAACTCCAATGTTTTTTGGCATCAGTGATATTGTCTTTGTTCAGATTTTTTTTTTGAGACAGAGCCTCAAGCTATCCCCCTGGGTAGAGTGCTGTGGCTTCACAGCTCACAGCAACCTCCAACTCCTGGGCTCAAGTGAGTCTCCTGCCTCAGCCTCCCAAGTAGCTGGGACCACAGGTGCCTGCCACAATGCCCGGCTATTTTTTGGTTGCAGCCGTCATTGTTGTTCGGCGAGTCCGGGCTGGATTCGAACCCGCCACCTTAGGTGTATGTGGCTGGAGCCTTAGCCACTTGAGCCACAGGCGCCGAGCCTGTCTTTGTTGAGATTTAAAACATTAAGAGTAAATAAAGCCTTGGCACCTGTAGCTCAAGTGGCTAAGGCTCCAGCCACATACACCAGAACTGGCGGGTTCAAATCTAGCCCGGGCCTGCCAAAGAACAATGAAAACTACAACCAAAAAATAGCCAACTGTTGTAGCAGACACCTGTAGTCCCAGTTCCTTGGAAGGCTGAGGCAAGAGAATTGCTTGAGCCCAGGAGTTGGAGGTTGCTGTGAGCGGTGATGCCATGGCACTCTACCCAGGGTGACAGCTTGAGGCTCTGTCTAAAAAAAAAAAATAGAGTAAATAAAGCTTTGTTTAAGGGCAGCACCTGTGGCTGAAAGGAGTAAGGTACCAGCCCCATATGCCAGAGATGGCAGGTTTAAACCCAGCCCTGGCTGAAAAAAAAAAAAAAAAGAAAGAAAGAAAAAGAAAAAAAGCTTTGTTTACATTGTTTCTAGGAATATTGTTAAGAGGGAGGGTAGTTTCTCCCCCTTTTTTGTTTTAATAACATATCTTTGAGAGCTTTGTGATGCCTCTCTATGATAGCTTGACTCTGAGAGTTGTAAGGAATACCAAAAGTACACCGAACATGCCATAATTGAAGGAAGGACTGTAATTTTTGGGCAGAATAAGAAGGGGCATTATCAGTTTTAATAGACTGGGTAAGTCCCATGATGTTAAAGCATTCAAGCAAATGTTGAATAACATGATGAGCTTTTTCTCCATTGAGAAGGTATCTATGAAATGATGGACATATTTAGCTTGCCAAAGAAGTAATTATTGTGAAAACCATTTGCCATATTTGGTTTGCATGCTCACCTCTGGGATTAATACCTTCAGAAAAAGGAAGCAATTGAATTTGTGAACATGAGGGACACTGAGATAAAATAGTTTGAGATTGAAGTTTAGTAAGATTGAATTTTTGGCAGAGTGATGTAGCATTAGCATGTGTATAAGAATGGAAGGTGGATGCCTCTTATACGGTCGCTATGAGCTTTATCAATTTGTGTATTGAGGGAAGACATAGGACCAGGAAGGTTAGTATAAGCTCTGATATGAGTAATGTACAATGAATATTTATGTGATCTAAATAGATCTTGAATCTGGCAAAATAAGGAAGAAATTTCATCCGTGGCAGTAATAATAGTGGTTTTGAGGTGTCTCATGGCAAAGAAAGAATATTGAGAGTCAGTAACAATGTTCGTGTTATAGTGAAAATTCTGTCAAAGTAGATAGATAGCATATAATTCATTCTTTTGTATAAAGTTGTAAGGACTATCAAAAACTCTAGGATTGGCTCAGCGCCTGTGGCTCAAGCGGCTAAGGTGCTAGCCACATACACCTAAGGTGGCGGTTTCGAATCCCCAGCCCGGGCCCGCCAAACAACAATGATGGCTGCAACCAAAAAATGGCTGGGCATTGTGGCGGGCACCTGTGGTCCCAGCTATTTGGGAGGCGGAGGGAGGAGACTTGCTTGAGCCAGGAGTTGGAGGTTGCTATGAGCTGTGATGCCCTGGCACTCTACCCAGGGGGATAGCTTGAGGCTCCGTCTCAAAAAAAAAAAAAAAAACACTCTAGGACTGGGCTCGGCACCTGTGGCTCAAGCGGCTAAGGCGCCAGCCACATACACCTAAGGTGGCGGGTTCGAATTCAGTCCGGGCCTGCCAAACAATAATGATGGCTACAACCAAAAAACAGCCGGGCATTGTTGCGGGTGCCTGTGGTCCCAGCTACTTGGGAGGCTGAGGCAGTAGACTCGCTTGAGCCCAGGAGTTGGAAGTTGCTGTGAGCTGCGATGCCAGGGCACTCTACCCAGGGGGATAGCTTGAGGCTCTTTCTCAAAAAAGAAAGAAAAAACCTCTAGGATTGGAACCATCAGTATAGCCAACTTTAACCTTGTTTATTTGCATCAGTGTAGAATGTAATAGCATCTGCTGTTAGAGCAAGATGGTGGCTGACTAACAGCTTCCTTGCAACTGGGCATAGTGAGTCTAGGGAAAGGAGACTACAGGCATCTCTGGCTGGTGGGGTCAGCCCAGAAAGATCCCTTTGAAGACACAGGGAGTCAGTGAGGGACTTCTGGGCCCCATAAGGAGGACAAAAGCAGTGGAGAATAGGACTCATCAAAACCCTAGTCCAGAGGCATAGGAACTTAAAAAACAAGAGGAAATGAAAGGAATATTAGGACAAGGAAGCAGATAAATCACTCATGAAGAAGAACCAGCAGAAAAATCCTTTCAACATGAAAAACCAGTCCAGAGAAACTCCCCCAAGGGACTGTGAGGTAGCTGCTGCTGAAGATTCCATCTATAAAAAAATGTTAGAAATGTCACAAAGGGAATTTAGAATACAGATGATGAAAACAATGAAGGAAATGATGGAAAACAACCAAAAGGAAATTCAAAAACATAATCAAATAAGTGATGAACGATATGAAGAATATAGAAAGGATATAGCAGAACTGAAGGAACTGAAGCAGTCAATTAAGGAACTTAAAGATCCAATAGAAAGTATCAACAACAGATTAGACCATGCAGAAGAAAGAATCCTAGAGGTAGAGGGACAAAGCTCTTGAGATATCTCAGATAGTAGAAGAAGCAGAAAAAAAGGGAGAGAAAGCAGAACATTCAGTGTCAGAATTGTGGGACTGTATGAAGCATTGAAACATACAAGTTATAGGTATCCCAGGAGGGGAAGAAGAGTGCCCCAGGGGAATGGAAGCCATACTTGAGAATGTTATAAATGAAAATTTCCAAAATATCACCAAAGATTCTGACACACTCCTTTCAGAGGGATATTGGACCCCAGTCACCTCAAGTCTAACTGAGCTCCTCCAAGACACATTGTGATGAATCTGTCCAAAGTCAAGACAAAAGAAAACATTCTTCAAGCTGCCAGGAGTAAGTGCCAGTTGACCTACAGGAGCAAATCCACGAGGGTGACTGCAGACTTCTCTAATAAAACTTTCCAAACCAGAAGACAATGGTCATCTACCTTTAATCTACTTAAACAGAACATTTTCCAGCCCAGAATTCTATATCCTGCAAAGCTAAGCTTTAAAATTTATGGAGAAATCAAATCAATTTACTGAAATACAAACATTGAGGAAATTTGCCACAACAAGACCAGCTCTACAGGAAATATTTCAACCCATTCTACACGCTGACCATCACAATGGATCAGCAGCAAAGTAAGAACTCAGAAATTAAAGAACAGAACTTAACTTCCACCATGATGCAAAAGATAAAACTAAGCAATGGACTCTCACAAAATAAGATGAATAGAACACTACCACACTTATCAATTATCTCAATAAATGTCAATGGCTTGAATTCCCCACTGAAGAGGCATAGATTGGCTGCCTTGATTAAAAAACACAAGCCATCCATTTGCTGTCTGCAGGAAACACACCTAGCTTCAAAAGACAAAACTCTGAGTTAAGGGTTGGAAGACAATTTTTCAGGCAAACGGAATTCAGAAGAAAAGAGGACTTGCAGTCTTATTTTCAGATACATGTGGATTTAGAGCAACTAAAGTCAAACGAGACAAAGATGGTCACTTTATATTGGTCAAGGGAAAAATACAACAAGAAGACATTTCAATTCTAAATATTTGTGCACCCAATTTAAATGCTCCCAGATTCTTGAAACAGACATTACGCAGTCTGAGCAATATGATATCCTATAATGCCATAATAACAGGGGGCTTTAATACTCCTCTTACAGAGCTGGGCAGATCCTCTAAACAGAAATTAAACAAAGATATAAGGGACATGAGACCCTAGAGCAACTGTGCTTGATAGACACATATCAAGCACTCCATCCCAAAGATAAAGAATAAGATAAAGAATATACATTCTTCTCATCACTCCATGGAACATTCTTCAAAATTGATCATATCCTAGGACACAAAAGAAACCTGAACAGAATCAAAAGAATTGAAATTTTACCTTGTATCTTCTCAGACCACAAGGCACTAAAGGTGGAACTCAATTCCAACAAAAACATTCAACCCCACACAAAAGTATGGAAATTAAACAACCTTCTGTTCAATGACAGTTGAGTTCAGGAAGAAATAAAAGAGGAAATCATTAACTTCCTTGAGCACAACAACAATGAAGACACAAACTACCAAAACTGTGGGATACTGCAAAAGCAATTTTGAGAGGAAAATTTATCGGTTTAGAGGCCTACATTCAAAAAACAGAGTGCATCAACAAACTCACAAGCCATCTTATGGAATTGGGAAATGAAGAACAATCTAAGCCTAAACCCAGCAGAAGAAAAGAAATATCCAAAATTAAATCAGAGATCAACGAAATTGAAAACAAAGACTCATTCAGAAAATTAATGAAACAAGGAGTTGTGTTTTTGAAAAAATAAATAAAATAGATAAACCTTTGGCCAGACTAACTAGAAATAAAAAAGTAAAATCTCTAGTAACCTCAATCAGAAATGATAAAGGGGAAATAACAGCTGATGCCACAGAGACACAAGAGATCATCTCTGAATACTACCAGAAATTCTATGCTCTGAAATTTGACAATGTGAAGGAAATGGGTCAATATTTGGAATCACACCCCCTCCCTAGACTTAGCCCGGAAGACATAGAGCTCCTGAACAGGCCAATTTCAAGCACTGACATTAAAGAAACAATAAAAAATCTTCCAATAAAAAAATGCCCTAGTCTGGATGGCTTCACACCAGAATTCTACCAAACCTTCAAGGAAGAGCTTATTCCCATACTCCAGAAATCATTCCAAAAAATTGAAGAGGAAGGAATCTTCCTCAACATGTTCTATGAAGCAAACATCACCCTGATACCAAAAACTAGGAAAAGACCCAACTAAAAAGGAAAAAAGGGAGAACTTCAGACCAATTTCACTAATGAATATTGATGCAAAAATTCTCAACAAAATCTTAGCCAATAGATTATAGCTTATCATAAAAAAAAATCATACATGGCTTGGTGCCTGTCGCTCAAGTGGCTAAGGTGCCAGCTACATACACCTAAGGTGGCGGGTTCAAATCCAGCCTGGCCCTGCCAAACAACAATGATGGCTGCAACCAAAAAAATAGCCAGGCATTTGGTGGGTGCCTGTGGTCCCAGCTACTTGGGAGGTGGAGGCAGGAGACTCGCTTGAGCCCAGGAGTTGGAGGTTTCTGTGAGCTGTGATGCCACAGCACTCTACCCAGGGGGACAGCTTGAGGCTCTGTCTCAAAAAAAAAAATCATACATCATAATCAAGTAGGTTTCCTCCCAGGGATGCAAGGTTGGTTTAATATACGCAAGTCTATAAACATTATTCACTGTATCATCAGAAATAAAATCAAAGACTATATGATCCTTTCAAATGATGCAAAAAAAGCATTTGATAAAATCCAGCATCCTTTTCTAATTAGAACACTGAAGATTATAGGCATACATGGCATATTTCTTAAACTGATCGAAGCTATCTATGACAAACCCACAGCTAATATTTTATTTTACTGAATGGAGTAAAACTGAAAGCTTTCCCTCTTCAAACTGGAACCAGATAAGGTTGTCCTCTGTCACCATTACTATTCAACATAGTGCTGGAAATTCTAGCCAATACGATTAGGCAAGACAAGGAAATAAAGGGTATCCAAATGGCAGCAGAGGGTGTCAAACTCTCCCTTTTTGCTAACGATACAATCTTATACTTAGAGAACCCCAAAGACTCAACCACAAGACTCCTGGAAGTCAATGAAAAATTCAGTATGTCTCAGAATATAAAATCAGTGTCCACAAGTCAGCTGCCTTTGTATATGCCAATAACAGCCAAGATGAGAGGCTAATTAGGGACACAACTCCCTTCACCATAGCTTCAAAGAAAATGAAGTACCTAGGAATATACCTAACAAAGGAGGTGAAGGACCTGTATAAAGAAAATTATGAAACTCTAAGAAAGGAAATAGCAGAGGATATTAACAAATGGAAGAGCATACCATGCTCATGGCTGGGAGGAATCAACATTGTTAAAATGTCTATACTTCCCAAAGCAATCTACCAATTCAGTGCCATCCCTATTAAAATACCAACATCATACTTTCAAGATTTGGAAAAACTGATTCTGTGTTTTGTATGGAACAAAAAACAAACAAACAAATAAAAAACCCTGTGTAGCTAAGTCAATTCTTAGTAATAAAAACAAAGTCAGTGTCATCACCATACCAGATTTTAGGTTGTACTACAAAGGCATAGTGGTCAAGACAGCATGGTACTGGCACAAAAATAGAGACATGGACATTTGGAATTGAAAAGAAAACCAGGAAATGAAACTAATATCTTACAACCATCTAATCTTCAATAAACCAAACAAGAACATACCTTGAGGAAAGACTCCTTATTCAATAAATGGTGCTGGGAGAACTGGATATCCACATGTAAAAGACTGAAACTGCCTTTCCCCACTCACAAAAATTGATTCAAGATGGATGAAGGGGCTCGGCGCCTGTGGCTCAATCAGCTAAGGCGCCAGCCACATACACCTAAGGTGGCGGGTTCAAATCCCCAGCCCGGGCCCGCCAAAACAGCAATGATGGCTGCAACCGAAAAATGGCCGGGCATTGTGGCGGGCGCCTGTGGTCCCAGCTACTTGGGAGGCTGAGGCAGGAGACTCGCTTGAGCCCACGTGTTGGAGGTTGCTATGAGCTGTGATGTCATGGCACTCTACCCAGGGGGATAGCTTGAGGCTCCGTCTCAAAAAAAAAAAAAAAATGTCCATTCATGTTAGTAACACTAGAAAAGGAAGTTCGTTCTTGGTTTCCTGAGATTTTAAACACATCAATTGCTCTCATGCCAAAATCACACGGTTTACAGTCTGTGCCTAGTGGGAACTGTGCTCACATGAACCCAGGGCACCATAAGGAAGCCAAAAGTGATTTCAGTCAGACAAGAACATCCCCAGGTTCCATAGACAGCCAGTGCTGGGGCTACTCACTTGCTCAAGGGTCCAGG
This sequence comes from Galagoides demidoff, assembly GCA_963574575.1. Taxonomy (NCBI): domain Eukaryota; kingdom Metazoa; phylum Chordata; class Mammalia; order Primates; family Galagidae; genus Galagoides; species Galagoides demidoff. The sequence continues at coordinate 23,986 of CAUYQV010076025.1, forward strand.
GAGCCTTCAGTCCGGATCCAGAAAGTTCTAACAGTAGCGCTGGTTACAATGGATACAAATCAGATCTGGAGAAAGACAAAGAGATAAGGATGTGGCCAATCAGCAAGTTCAGAAGGATTCCTCATGGGTTTTTAATACTAAACCAGGGCGGGGCGTCGTGGCTCATGCCTATAATCCTAGCACTTGGAGGCTGCGGCAGGTAGACTGCCTGAGCTCATAGATTTGAGACCAGCCTGAGCCAGAGCAAGACTTCATCTCAAAAAATAGCCATGCATTGTGGCAGGTGCCTGTAGTCCCTGGGAGGGACTTGGGAGGCTGAGGCAAGAGAATTGCTTAAGCCCAAGAGTTTGAGGGTTGCTGTGAGCTATGATACCACAGCACTCTACCAAGGGCAACAAAGTGAGATTCTGTCTCAAAAATAATAATAAAAAAATACTAAAGTGGTTTGACTGAAATACATCTATGAAACATTTAACATTTCTGATGTACATTTAAGAAATGTACCAGTAGGAAATATCATCAACCTATAGCTAAGCATGGTGGCATGAACCTGAAATCCTGTAATGGGAGACTGAGGTGGGAAGACTGCTAGAGCCCAGGAGTTTGAAGGCAGCCTGGACAACACAGCAAGACTCTGTCTCTAAAACAGGTGGTAACTCACCCCTGTAATCCTAGCACTCTGGGGGGCCGAGGCCAGTGGACTGCTTAGCTCACAAGTTCAAGACCAGGCTGAGCAAACACAAGAGCCCATTGCTACTAAAAATAGAAAAACTGAGGCAAGAGGATTGTTGGAGCTTGAGTTGGAGGTTACTGTGAGCTAGGACACCATGGCACTCTACCTAGGGCGACAGCTTGAGATTCCGTCTCAAAAAAATAAAAATAAGAAGATAACAAAGATTTTTTGAGACAGTCTCACTCTGTCACCCTGGGTAGAGTGCCATAGCATCACAACTCATAGCAACCTCAAACTCTTGGGCTTGACCAATCCCCTTGCCTCAGCTTCCCAAGTAGGTGGGACTACAGGCATTTGCCACATTGCCCAGCTAGTTTTTCTATTTTTAATAGAGACAGGGTCTTACTCTTACTCAGGCTTCTCTTGAACTCCTGAGCTCAGACAATCCACCGTGCCCAGCCCTACATTAGTTTTTTTTTTTCTTTTTTCTTAAGGAAAGTTTAAAAATAGTTACAGCATAAGGCAATCGTTCTCAAACTTGAGCATGGGAATCACATGGAGGGCTTGTTAAACCCTCACCCCTAGAGTTTCTGATTCAGTAGTCCTGTAGTGGGGATTGTGAATGTGCGAGTCCCAGGTAATGGGTGCTACTGCTGGTCAGGGGACACACTTTAAGAACCAATGCAGAAGAGTTGGATGCTATGGGAATACACTGTATGGATCCTCCCCCTTCAGGACTGAGGCATGCAGGGTGCTGGTGCTGACAGCTCACGAGTCCCTCCCAGAAATGGCCTGTGTCTGAAGAGAGCTGCCTCACCCAATGTTGCATGCCTCTTTTGGAACCCACATCTGATGACTAGTTAATACTGCAGGGGTATAGAAAGGTATACAGGTGACACTGCATCATGAGAAGGAGCAAGGGAACAGTCACATAGGCTCTGTGTGTGTGTGTGTGCTGGATATAAAATATACACAGGCCAGAAACTTTCCTACAGCACAGCAAAGTCTCCTGCCACTTCCTAGTCTTTGCCTGGCAGAATCCTACTAGTTTACAAAGCAAAGTCACTATGGTAATAAGCACAAAATTAGGCCTTCAAACTGCTAATTTCAAACTCTCTCCAATGTGGAAAATCTGGAAGATGCTAATCAAATTTCCAAGTAGGTTATCTAGTTGCCTGATTCTTATTTTTTTTTTAACTCATGCTCAAGTGAAAATTACTGTTGTCTATTTAAGGAAGATTCAGCCTTGTAGCTGGGAAGCCACTGGCCCTACTGAGGCAGAGTGCCAGGCACACTGTGGACCCAGCTTATTCTGCTAACTCTCATTCGTTCAAGAGTGGTAGGGTACTTGGTACTGCAGGGCAAACAGATTGTGAGCCCTCGGGGCAGAATCCAAGTGAGACAGACATGATGCTCCATCCCTGCTGCTGCTAGTCGATCTGCCAGTAAACCTGCTTAAAATGCCAAAGCTGGTCCAAAGTTTCAGAAAAACACCTCCTGCCAGAGAGCACTCAGAGAGCACAGATGTTACATAGATGCTCCTTTGGCATAACACACCTGAACCCTGAACCCCTTTACATACTGGAAAGTGCAAGGTTCAGAAAGGGTGAGATGACTTCAACTTGAGAAGACAAGTAAAACCAGGAAGAGATCCAAGGTACCCAGACTTCTAGCTCAAGACCACACACTGCTTCTCAGCATGACTGTGCAGGGGGGCTGTGTTCTCATCACCTCCTCACAGCACTCTAACACCACCAGCCAGCACCTGCAGTGAACGAAGGGGGTCTTGGATCTGCACTAGAAGAACATGTTTAAATGCTACTACAGAAAAGACTGAGCCCAGGATGGGCTGGGTTGCTCCAGTTTCACCTAGAGCTCCAACAGGGACTCCTGCCGTAGCCTGGCACACCATTCAGTGCACAGAAAGCCTCCCGACAGCAGAGCGACCTCGACAAGAAGTAGTCCCAGAGTAGGCACAATGAGAAGCCCTACTTTGGACCAGTTCTAAGATTAGCAGAACCTGATCCTAAAGAATAAAAAAACCCACGGGTATTACATTAGAGGTGCATGCAAATCAACTCAGTAAGCGTGTCCTGGGAGATAGAGAAAGCAGATCTGTCAGGAGAGCTTGACCCATATTCCAGGGATCAAGAGGTGCATGGTGCTCTCAGTGAACACACCACCCACCGAAGGACACTGGTGTCTGGCATGGGGACGACCAGAGAGAATGTACAAGACTGTGCATGTCGCTGTCCATGGTGTTCAACTTGGCCTTCACTTGCTCTGCCAGTTGCATTTACTTGTTGGAGAAAAAACTGGCTTTCTGGCCAGGGGATTAGGGGTGGAATGCCATGAAGGAGAGAGAGGAGGAGCTATCCCAAATCCACCCCAGAGAATTTTGGGTTTTTTTTTTTTTAAAGCAGCCATAAGGAACATCTTGTCAGATGATGCTGTTCTCTTTGAATAATAAGCATCAAGCACTAAGTATTAAACAAAGTGCAGAATTAGTATCTTCCCTGTGGGCCTGTAGTCTCAATAATGCATAAGCCAGTAACAACGGATTGCTCCCTGTGCGGAAGAGCCCCTGGGATGCAGGCACAGCCTTGCGGTTAGCACTGGCATCCGTGCCTGCAGCCATGATAACCACCACACAGAATCGCTGCCTGGGCTCACGGCCTATTCTGAGCATCCTAACGCCAGGAAGGGCACTTTTTTCCTTTTAAAAATGATGACAACCACTAGAATCAGCATTTAAAGAACTGACATTCTATCCAACTCTTACCTACTGCTTTTTCTTCTCATGTTGAACAAACAGAAAATGGCCACAATGGTTCCAGAGATGACTGTGTAAAATGATCTAACTAAAATATTTTTAGCTATAGGAATTTCAGAGGGTCAGAGTACATACTGTGGGCCTACATTGTTACTTTTTTATACTTGAAAAGCTTATATAAGGCCAAGCGTGGTGGCTCATGCCTGCAAACCTAACACTCCAGGAGGCTGAGGCAGAAAGATTGCTTAAGCCCAGGAGTTTCAGGATGCAGTGAGCTACAATGATGCCACTGCACTCTAGCCTGGCCAACAGAGTGAGATTCTGAATCAAAGGAAGGATCAGAGGGAAGGAGTAGTAAGGAAAACTTATGTATTAAAGTAAATATCTACCTAGTTTTTATTTAAAAACTCTTAAAGTCACTTTTTGTAAATAGAAGCATTTTAGCCTATACTGTCAAAAATAAATACTACTTTTCTCATTCATTTTCATTATTAAATCGGAAATGCATTCCACTGGGGTAAAAGTTAAAATACTCAAATAAACACTTGAATATTTTATAAATAATTTTTTTTACAAATAAATAAAAATAAAACCACAAGGTGGCAACCTTCCATTAACGTAAAATAACATTCTGATAAAATATTAAAAATAAAATTCAAACAATGAGTTATATTCATATTAAAGTAAAATGAAGTGAAAGATATTCACAAATTGCTCTCAGTCACCTGGAAAGATTTAGCAATTTGGCTAAAACACCTCAACATTTTCTATTTACACTTGGAGGAGGGGGTGTTTTTCTTTCCCCACCATGTTAATTCACTAATATAATAGTATTCTGGGAGGCTGGGCACGGTGGCTCACCCCTGTAATGCTAGCACTCTGGGAAGCCAAGGCAGATGGATTGCTTGAGCTCACAGTTTCAAAACCAGCCTGACCAAGAGCAAGAGCAAGTGCAAGACCCTGTCTCTTAAAAAAAAAAAAAAAAATTGGCTGGGTGCAGTGGCTCACACCTATAATCCTAGCACTTGGGAGGCTAAGGTGGGTGGACTGCCTGAGCTCACAGGTTTAAGACCAGCCTGAGCTAGAGCGAGACCTTGTCTCTAAAAATAGCAGGGTGTGTGGCAGGCGCCTGTAGTCCCAGCTACTCGGGAGGCTGAGGCAAGAGAACTGCTTGAGCTCAAGAGTTTAAGGTTGCTGTGAGCTGTGATGCACGGCACTCTACCAATGACAACAAAACAAGACTCTTGTCTCAAAAAAAAAAAAAAAAGTCTTCTGGGATGAGGATAAATACACATAATACACGTGAAGCTGAAGACAGAGTTATCATTCTGGTTCAGCTACAAATACTCCCCTAGTGTTAACACACAGCTGTAGAGCAACTGCCTACATTCATTGTGCCCAAGCTCACTGTCTTGATGTTTATGTGTGGACCACCAGCCCACCACCACTGGGTTTGCTGAGCCTAAAAAAAAGCCAGTTGTGCCAGTTACTGCAAGATGCCAGCCAGCTGCTGGATGTAGAATATGCTGCAGCCCCAAAAAGAAGATGGGCAGTCCACTTGATGAGAGCAGGACAAACATGCCAATGTCGTGACACAGACAGAGACAGACTTCAGGAAGTTTAATTTTATATGATAAATCCAGCAGATTCTCTGTGTGTCGGAAATAAAATAAGTCAAATAGGAAGGAGAGACTATCAATTACCAGAAAAGGTAAAAAGCTGTCTTTATTTGGGTACCATGGGATAGTCTATTCACACTGGAATTGAATTTCCTGAATTTGGTCTTCACCCACCTCATTGCTTAAATTACTTACCAGTCACTGACACAACAGTATTTTTCTGAGTTCATGCTCTATGTTCAAAACTATGCTAAGTGCTACTGTGGACAGGTGTAGAATGTATCTGCCAGAGATGGCCATAGCAATATCTCCCAACCCACGTGGTGTTCTTACAATCTTGACACCCCTGCCATTCAGCAGTAGGGCTGATATCCCTTCTCTTTGAACCTGGAGAAAGTGCTGTAACTGCCTCAACCAAAGGAAAAGAGTAGAAATGGTGCTTGTGAGGCTGGACTATGAACATGTCTCTTATTTCCATCTGGTTCTCTTGGGACCTGCTCTGGGAACCCAGCTGCCATGCTGTGAGGAGGTGCCCAACAGAGCTACCACATGAAGAGACCATATTTGGATGTCCCAGCCAACAGTCCAGCTGAGGTCCCAGCTGGTAGCCCAGATCAACCACTAGGTATGTGAGAAGAGATGTTTCAATCTGATTCTAGCTCCTAGCCATCAAGTTATCCTCAGGCTTTGAATCTCCCAGCTGAGGCTCTAGATATTATAAAGCCAAAACAAGTTGTCCCCACTATGTGAGGTCCAAATTTCTGACCTACAGGAATCTCTTTGAGTTTGTTTTAGCAAGCCCAGTAGGACAGAATGGGGCAGATTAATAAGAGCAGCACTCCTCCACACTTTTAAATTTTTAAATTAATTTTTGGAGATGGGATTTTATTCCACTACCTAAGTTAGAGCACAGTGGCACCATCATACCTTACTGGAACCTCTAACTCTGGGCTCAAGTGATCCTCCTGCCTCAGCCTCCTGAGTAACTGGGACTACAGGCATGTGCTACCACATCTGGCTAGTTTTTCTGTTTTTAGTAGAGAGTGGGGGTCTCGTTCTTGCTTACGCTGGTCTCACACTCCTGACCTCAAGTGGTCATCTCTGGCTCCCAAATGCAAGGATTATAGGGGTGAGCCACTGTGCCTGGTGGGCATTTGGATGTTTTTATGTATATTTTACACCAGTGAGTTTTAGAATTGTTATGCAGCAATAGAAACTATATCAGGGATATAAAGGTGCGATAGGACAGAGCCCTATCTTAGGATTTTTTTTTTATCTGTACTTAGATTTTCTCACCCTAAAAAGATAATACAGGCCAGGTGAGGTGACTCATGCCTGTAATCTTAGAGGCCGAGGCGGGTGGATTGTTTGAGCTCAGGAATTCTAGACCAGCCTAAGCTAGAGTGAGACTCTATCTCTATAAAACAGAAAAAACTAGCTGGGTGCTGTAGTGGGCACCTGTATTCCCAGCTACTCAAGAGGCTGAGGCAAGAGGATCACTTGAGTCCAGGAGTTTTAGGTTGCTGTGAGCTGTGACACCATCGTGCTCTAACCTGGGGCAACAAAGTGAGACTCTGTCTCAAAAAAAAGGTGGGGGGGAGGAGGGGCTCAGGGACTGTAGCTCAGCAGCTAGGTGCCAGCCACATACACCAGAGCTGGAGGGTATGAACCCAGCTGGGGCCTGCCAAACAACAATGACAACTGCAACCAAAAATGAGCCAGGTGTTGTGGCGGGCATCAGTAGTCCCAGCTATTTCAGAGGCTGAGGCAAGAGAATCACTTAAGCCCAAGAATTTGAGGTTGCTGTGAGCTATGATGCCACAGCACTCTACCCAGGGTCACAGCTTGAGAAGAAAAGATAATTCAAGTTACACATATAAAAACCACCAAATTAACAATAAGAGATAGACTAACAAAAAGTGAAACAAATGACTATTGCAAAATGGATACTGTAGCACTGGAAAGAGAAGGCACAGGATCAAAGCAAAATATACATAAAAACATCCAAATGCTCACCAGGCACAGTGGCTCACCCCTATAATCCTTGCACTCCGAGAGCCAGAGATGACCACTTGAGGTCAGGAGTGTGAGACCAGCGTAAGCAAGAACAAGACCCCCATCTCTACTAAAAACAGAAAAACTAGCCAGATGTGGTAGCACATGCCTGTAGTCCCAGTTACTCAGGAGGCTGAGGCAGGAGGATCACTTGAACCCAGAGTTAGAGGTTCTAGTAAGCTATGATGGTGCCACTGTGCTCTAACTTAGGTAGTGGAATAAAATCCCATCTCCAAAAATTAATTTAAAAATTTAAAAGTGTGGAGGAGTGCTGCTCTCATTAATCCGCCCCATTCTGTCCTACTGGGCTTGCTAAAACAAACTCAAGGGCCTGTCCTGTTTAAACAGTGTGAGCATGCTTAGCCTATCATGGTGAGTTTCATTCTTCTGTTTCAGTTCCCAGATGAAGAATCAATTGTAAATGGAGCTTAAGAGGCTTTCACAGACTCTACATGGAAAATTAATAATCCCACTGGAACCAGAAACCTCCTTCCAAGAGTTGTCTACTTGTTGATTGGTCATACAATCTGACCACAACAAATCAACCCATCCAAAGACCAGCAAAACATACATTTCATTGGGGGAAAAAAATAAAAACTGCAAAAACAAAGGAATTCAGAAACATAAGGTCAGGCTGATTGTGCTTTATATCTGTCATCTGGATAATAATCTCTAAAAACCCTAAACCGTTAGTGGTATAAGATAGTCTTTGGGTGTGAAAAATCTGAAAAAACTGAACCAAGAAAATGCTTCCCGAAGTCCACAATCACCTTTAGACCTGTTTGGTGATAACTGGAAACTAGTTTGAGCAATAACGTATATAAATAATACTTTAAAATCTCCTAGAAGTAGTAAAAATTAAATGTGAATTATAGATGCTTAAGTGATAAACTTTGATTTAGATAAGTCAGAATATCTATAGGCAGAATACTTAAAACACACACACTCCCCAGCAATAAAACCTAAGTAGGTTATGAGTTTGCCTCAAAATTGCCAAAGTCACTACTGCCCTGTGAGAAGCAGAATCATAAAAATCTCTGAAAATGGATAAAAACTCACAAAATGCAGGTCTTTTCATAAATACCTCATTCCTTAGAAGTTCATTATTACTTTAAGTAAAACAAAGAATTTATAAGTTAGAATGCAGACTCCTAGGCCCCACTCTAGGCCCAATTCATCAGAATTTCTGGCGGTGAAGGACTGGACATTTATATTTCTAGCAAATATTCTTTTTTTTTTTTGGAGACAGAGCCTCAAGCTGTCCCCCTTGGTAGAGTGCCGTGGCATAGCTCACAGCAACCTCCAACTCCTGGGCTCAAGCAAGTCTTCTGCCTCCACCTCCCAAGTAGCTGGGACCACAGGTGCCCGTCACAATGCCTGGCTATTTTTTTTTTTTCTGGTTGCAGCCATCGTTGTTGTTTGGCAGGCCGGGATGGATTCGAACCCGCCACCTTAGGTATGTGTGGCTGGCGCCTTAGCCACTTGAGCCACACGCGCCAAGCCTCTAGCAAATATTCTAAAAATATTTCTAAAAATATTAAACTGATATTGCTGAAAAGATAAATATTATCTATTGTAATTTCTAGGAAGATAAATGGAATAAGAAACTCAATAATTATTTTTTTAGAAGATTATTTTCAGGCTCGGTGCCCTATAGCACAGTGGTTATGGTGGCAGCCACATACACCAAGGCTGGTGGCTTCAACCCCGCCCAGGCCAGCTAAAAACAACGACAACTGCAACAAAAAAAGGCCGGGGGTGGGGTTTGGGGTGAGGGGCAGCACCTGTGGCTCAGTGGGTAGGGTGCCAGCCCCATGTGCCAAGGGTGGTGGGTTCGAACCTGGCCCAGGCCAAACTGCAACAAAAAAATAGCTGGGTGTTGTGGTGGGCAACTGTGGTCCCAGCTACTCAGGAGGCTGAGGTAGGAGAATCTCCTAAGCCCAGAAGCTGGAGGTTGTTGTGAGCAGTGTGATGCCACGGCACCTCTACTGAGGGTGATAAGGTGAGTCTATGTCTCTACAAAAAAAATAAAAAAGTAAAAAAAAAAAAAAAAAAAAGACCGAGTGTTGTAGCAGGCACCTGTAGTCCCAGCTACTTGGGAAGCTGAGACAGGAGAATCACTTAAGCCCAGGAGTTTGGCTCAGCGCCTGTGGCTCAAGTGGCTAAGGCGCCAGCCACATACACCTAAGGTGGCAGGTTTGAATCCAGCCCAGGCCCGCCAAATAACAATGATGGCTGCAACCAAAAAATGGCCAGGATTTGTGGCGGGCACCTGTGGTCCCAGCTACTTGGGAGGCAGAGGCAGAGGCAGGAGAATTGCCTGAGCCCAGGAGTTGGAGGTTGCTGTGAGCTGTGATGCAACAGCACTCTACCCAGGAGGACAGCTTGTCTCAAAAAAAAAAAAAAAAAAGCCTTGCCTGAGCCCAGGAGTTTGAGATTGCTGTGAGCTGTGATGCTACAGCACTCTACTCAAAGACGACATAGTGAGACTCTGTCTCAGAAAAAAAAAAGATTATTTTCAAATAAAATAATACAGCAGTCATTCGGCTGCATGTACATTTAATCCAGCGCAGAAAGTTCCATTTCATTTCCATTTTGGATCCTCTTTGGCTAAAAGTTTGTCCCAGCCTAAATTAGCAAAATTCTTAGTTTTAAATCTTGACTTCCAATTTGTACGTAATCTGGATGCTGACAGTACTTTCCCAGATTTTATTTTCACCAGCGCTTCCTTAAAACTTCAAGCATAAGTATAAAATAGAACACACTGAATACTTGTCTGACGTTTGTTAACAAGAAATATGTGAAATGGTGTACAACCTTTAACCATGAAAGAGTTCTGTCCCCTAAACACACGTGAGAGTACAAAATAAAGGCTAGTACATGTGTTTCTATGTCTGACATTCCTCAAAAATGCAGTTTGTATGACTCAAGGCACATCATTAAAAAAATGCACTGTTTGACTTCGAGTAAGTATTTAAATAAATAGAGTTGGAAGGAAATCTATCAAGTTCACAAGAGTGGCTGTCTCCGTGGGGAAGGAGAAGGGACCCCAGGAAGCTTTGACTTATAATGCTTACTTTTTTATATAAAAGACAAGACAGATTAAGTAAGTATGATCAATGATTTTGAGTGGTTAAGTAACAGTTGTGGTTAATTTGCTCTCTGTAATTTTCTGTATGATTTCAATTTAGAAAAATAAAAAAATATTTACAATGGGGCTGGTGCCTGTGGCTCAGTGAGTAGGGTGTCGGCCCCATGTACCGAGGGTGGTGAGTTCAAACCCAGCCCCGGCCAAACTGCAACAACAAAAAAATAAAAATAAAAATAAATATTTTTAACAGAAGAAAATGAACTACAACAACTAGCCTTCAGTCTAAGCCCCCTCTCTAAGCCTCTGGCCTTCACCTGCAGGTGCACTTTACACAGGAGCCAGAATAACAAGTCTGTTTGGTGAGAGAAGTCAGCAAAGATACCAGTGTGGTGCAACCACTAAATTAGCAAAATTCTTTTTTTGGTTGTTTTTTTTTCCTTTTTGAGACAGAGTCTTACTATGTCGCCCTCGGTAGAGTGCCATGGTGTCACAGCTCACAGCAACTTCCAACTCTTGGGCTTAAGCAATTCTCTTGCCTCAGCTTCCCAAGTAACTGGGACTACAGGCGCCCACCCACAATGCCTGGTTATTTTTTTATTGTAGTTGTCATTGTTGTTTGCCAGGCCCAGGTAGGTTCGAACCGACAGCCTCAGTGTATGTGGCCGGTGCCCTAGCTGAACTATTGGTGCCAAGCCCTGTTTTTTTGAGACAGAGTCTAACTCTGTCACCCAGGCTGAAGCAACCTGACAGCAGCCTCAAACTCTTGGGCTAAAGCAATCCTCTTGCCTCAGCCTCCTAAGTAGCTAGACTACAGATGCCTGCCACTACACCAAGTTAATTTTTCTAATGTTAGTAGAGATGGGGTCTGGCTCTTGCTGAGACTGGTGGCAATCTCACTGGATCCTCCGACATTAGCCTCACAGAGAACTAGGATTACAGCCGTGAGCCACTGTACACAGCCTAAATTAGCAAAATTCTTAGTTTTAAATCTTGACTTCCAATTTGTACGTAACCTGGATGCTGATAGTACTTTCCCATATTTTATTTTCACCAGCACTTCCTTAAAACTTCAAGCAAATTCACCTCCTGGTCACTGTCTTCCAGGAACATCAGGCAGGTACTTCCCAGGCCCTCTCTGCCACACAAGGCTCTGCCCGGGAGCAGTGTGCTCTTGTTAAAGATGTTTCAGATATAACCACAACAAAGACCTAAGGAGTCAAAAGACCTCCTACAGGCCACAGATTCATAAACTGTTTGGGGAGAAAGGCAGAAATAAGCCTAGCAGTTGCATATGAATTTGAAGAGACTTTTTCTCCACTGAGACTTTAAGATGGCAGGAGGGATGGAAAAGCCAACCAAACTGGACCTGCAGCCACTCTCTGTCCATGTAAGAGCCAGAAAGGGCAGTGCCAAGGTGAGCTAGGTGGGCTGCAAGCCAAGGTGTGGGCCTCAGGCTCAGGCTCCTCACCCTGACTCACGCTGCTGGTGCCCTGCAACAGGTGGGAAATGGAGCTCCTCTGAACTCTGCCCATTGGAAGGGCAATGGGATGTCAAAGAATGCCAACAGGATTCTCCCTGACATCACTCAGATTTAAGAGGTTCTGACACTACCCTTCAATCCTCTCCTGTGAGTCCTTTTCCTGAAAACTTCTAACTTACATACAAGTGGTTTCTAAGATGATTATTTTAGAGACTGAAAAAAAATCTTTACTATAAATAAAAAGCACTTCTAACTTATGTAAATAAAGATTGAAAGCAAGTAATTTAGTCATTTTCCAAGATGCCTTACAGGAGAACTAAAAAGGTACTACAAATCTCACATTCTTTGCTCTAGGGTTCTCCCATCATCCCTCCAGCTAAGAAAAATGGACCCCGGTGGGTGGGTATTTTGTAAACTCACAGAATTGTAGAACTTTCTGCACTAAGGACAGACAGACTATAAGCACATAATACTAGGCATATAGTAAGTACTCAACACTTGAGTTTAATAACTGTCCTCAGGAGACTTCCCCTTTTCTCCCCCTGCCCCCTCCCTCTCTCTCTCACTCTCACACACACACACACACACCCAGCTAGCCTGAAATCCAGCTGGCAAAACCGAACACGGGTAATCAAAGTTAACCTGGCAACTGTCTGTTCAGAGGGCAGGAATTCTATCAAACCCATCTGTCGGCCAGGGAGTGCCTGCAGTCCCAGTCCCAGGAACTCAGGAGGCTGAGGGGGCAGGATCTCTCAAGCCCAAGATTGGCTTGGGCAACATAGTGAGAACTTGTCTCTTTAAAACAAACAAACAAAAATCCCAGCTCTAATTTACCTCTACTTTTGCATACAAAGGAAGATTTGGGGGAAAATACATTTTAAAGTTGTAAAAGAGTCATTTACTAGGTAGCAAAGAAGCTGTCATTACTTTGGAATTGCCCTGGCAGTAGGAGCCAGGGTCTGTGCTCAGAGCCTCTGAGGGAACACACCTGCACACAGAGCGTGTGAGGAGGCTCTCAGGGGGCACGTTCCTACGCATTGCTCACTGACTGCCCTAGGAGTTTAAGGCTGAGTATAATTCACCAGAGGGAGGATTCACTCAAGAACTATAAAAGACGTCCAGGTATTAGATATTTTTATTTTTGGTATTCCATTTTGCATATTTAATTTTCCTACAACTTCTCATCTGTTAATGAAAAAAAAAATGATCGACAGAAGAATTCTACTTTAGGTATCTGTCAACCAAAACCAGTGAAAAGAACCTTTTCTGGTGTTTGGGTGGTTTGTTGGTCCAAACCAGATAACTAAAATAAATATGAGAATATAAATACACTGGTACATGATGGGCCAGGGATGAGACTACCTAGATGACATTTATTCATTCTGTTGAAGAAATATCTAAGCATATAAATGGCAAATGCGGGAGATTATAAATTCAAGGCTGGACACCACCGAAGGAATGTAAATTGATACAACCACTTTGAAAAACAGGCATCACCTCGTCAAGCTGAAGTTGTGCACACCTGAACAAGGACTGTTCAAAATCACTCCAGACTAGAAACAACCCAGATGTCCATCAACAGTGGCTGGATAATCTATGATATATCCATACAAAAATGAACTGCAGTCACAAGCAACAAGGATGAACTTTTAAAAATGGCATACTGCAGCAATTTAAACAAAATTATATGTGTGTGTGTATACAAACATGATGCCAGCCAAAACAAAACTATGTTGTTTAGAGATTTATATTTAAGGAATAAAAACTAAAGAAAAGGAAGGAAGTGATTTCCATAAAAGTAGTTTCTGGCTGGGTTACACCTCTGTGGGAGGAGGAGAGGTCCGCGTTGAAAAAGTAGGGGAAGGTAGCGTCTTAGTCTACAAGATGATTACATGGTTGTGTTTTCTTTAAAACACTGTAGAACCTCCACAACAATTGACCACCTCTCTATTTTGACCACCTCCTTAAGTCGACCTACTTTTTATTAACCAGACATGCACCACATGTGAGTGTCAGCACAGCAGACCTAGTTCCTTATACTGACCACCTCCATATACTGACAAGTTTGTTACAGTCCCTTGCATGGTCACTTTACAGAGGTTCTACTGCGGTTCCTCAAGTTACCTGTTTGTTTTATTATATTTTCCCCCCGCATGTTATAATTCACAATTTAAAAGGTTAAATAAATACAACGTTGATTTCCAAGAATTCAGAACCATTACAATTCTGGCCAGTCCTCTCCGAATGTCACTATTAGCCTGTCAGCTTCATAAAGGTCAGGGACAGACCTTATTTGTCTTTTTCCCCAGCATTCATCGTACCTTTAGCAACGGAAAAAGTCCTCGGTAAACATCTACTATATAAATCCATCAACGCCTGGCGTGAATTTTGTTTTAACTCAAGCATTTCCTGGAATTACTGATTTGAACTGTGCCCACATTAACATTCTCCCTTCTCTTCTTTGTATTCATCCCGGTGGAGCTTTCATAAATAATAAAGCTACCACCTTAAATGTTAGCAGTGTAAGTTTATACTTAGGCCTTCGTTGCTTTAGCAACTCTCCCTGCCTTGCCCTCCCTTTGTTGCCTCATTATAAGAAAGACAAAACACTCCCAAGCTTAGATTTTTTTTTTTAAATAGCAAAGTTTTCTTCTGTACCTCAGAGTAAATCTCAGTATTATAATGATTCAACTACTCTGAAGTTGTTTAAGAAGGGATCATTTGCCCGTTGCCCTGAGAAATGCCACCAGGCTATCAAGATTAATAAAACTTTACCATCAGTTATCCTTAAAAGCATGCTACCTTTCTGGACTGAAGTATGCTCATAAATCTCTATGAGCAAAACCAGCAGATTGTAAAATAATTTCAGTTAAAAAAAATCACGGTGTATAGGCGGCCCTTGTGGCTCAAAGGAGTAGGACCCCAAGCCCCATATGCCGGAAGTGGACGGGTTCAAACCCAGACCCGGCCAAAAAAAAAAAAAAATCACTTTGTACAAAAAGACATTTATGAAAATGCTTTAAAAAGTCCAAAAGGATACACACAAACCGATAAAGATACAGCAGTTACTTTTGAGAAGGTTTTAACCTTATTAGTGAGGTTTAAATTTTTTACACAGAGAATGATAATCTATTTCTCATAACACTGGGAAAAAGCATTTTTAATCCACCTTACCTTAAACCAAAATCCTAATTGCAATCTCACCAAACAGATCCCTGTCAAGTCTGTCTTTTTAAAATGCTAGAGTTTGAAAGAATTTTCTGAACTTTTATGATATGAATATACATTTATGCTATACTATTAAGGAATATTACAGAAGTCATACCTGAAGTCAACCAATATGAAAGATTCCAGACAAGAACAGCATAGACACGTTCGACACTCACGTTGAAAAGACTTGGAATGAAGGAAACTCTCCAGTTTTATGGGGGAAAGCCAAAAATACCAGGCAACTACCTCTCCTCCCCCAAGCGTCAGAAGATGAGTCAGAGCTGGAGGCAGGAATAGGGCCCATGTGTCAAGCCGCCTGTGCAGAGCTCCTTCCTACCTCCTCCCGGCAACTCTCTTCCCTCACCCAGGCAGGGGTCTCTGTCCCAGCCTGTCCCTGAGGTGGTGTTTCTGGCAAAGAGGAGGTGGTTATTCATCCTGGGGGTGCTTCATTCCCTGCGTTTCTCAAGAGGGCTGACACTGGGGGCCTTTATGAGTCTACGACAGGTAACAATAACTAAATTGCAGCTCAAGGGAGTGGACCTTCTAGAGTCCAGACAAGCTCACACAACTCTGCAAAGAATATATATATAGCACCTTTGTTCCCTTCCCCTTATTTTAAAGACCAGGAAGGAAATAAACAGAGAAGTTTAAGAAGTCACTTAATTTCATGGCACAGCTGAGTCCCAGGGATGGAGCTGTTGTCCGTTTCAACACCTTGACTGTTACACTAGAAAATAAATTGTGTTCCTTGGGGCCACAGTGTTTTATAAGGCCAAGACAGGTCAAGAGACCTGTGTATTACATATGCTTCACGAGGCTCCGGACTCAAAACTAGCATGTAAGTTAAATACAACACACACGGCAGTTAACGTGTTAATGTTAATTGATCTGTACAATCTCAAAGAGGACAGTCCAACATTCCACTATAGTTCTTAGTTGCCTTAAGCAGTAGAATTCCAGGACACATTGGGTTAAACTTCTTGGTCCATATTCCTTTAAAGGCAGTAACAGCTAACGAGTTAACACAAGCTAAATGCCCCGAGGTGCTGCTGGATGGAAAGTACAAGGTGTTTTTTTAAAAAAAAATTCCCTACACAGTAAAACTGCATTAGTAAGTCACTCCTTCCCTTGCCTCTGGGATGCCCAGTTACCATAACACTGGCTGGTACCACTGGCAACATCCACCTAAATAAAATGTAGTTATACAATCCACTTACAGCGGCTACCGCACGCCACTCCTTTCACACACAACTCAACTTCGCTCTGGAGCAAGGGTACTTAGGAGATATAAAAAGACATCTTAGCACCGTGTACACTAATCTACTGCCGCAGAGAAAGCCTCAAGTTGAATACTTGGCATCGCTGGAAAGTCAAGTTGCTTCTATCAATGCACCAGAAGCAAAAAACCGCCGTCGGCTCTAGAGAGGTGGATGTGGACAGCGGGGTGCGGAGGCCATGGCGGGACAGAGAGAGGGGTCGGGAAGGAGCTGGGGCGAGGAGCAGCCGAGGATGCCCGCCGCCGAGCGCAGAGGGCCGGGGTCCCGGGGTCGGCGGCCAAGAGAGCACAGCGGCGGGTGCTCGCCGAGGGTCAGCGAGGCGGGGCGGGGACGAGGGGGCGCTGCGGACCGCCCGGCGACTCTCCTCCCCCGCCGCCCCGGCAAGGCGAGAACAGCCGGGGAGCAGGTGGGAGCGACAGTACGAAGTTTCCAGAGACGAGGGTCGTGCGGGCCTGCAGACCCCCCCAGCGCCCGGGGACTCTAGTCGCGCGCATTCCCGCCCCGCCAGACCCCTAGCCCGCACCCGGTTTCCCCCTTCCCCCCACCCGCCTGCGGGCCCCCTACCGGCGCGGCGCTCGCAGCCCAGTCTCCGTCCTCCTGCGCGGCTCCCGGCTTCTGCGGGCTGGGCGCCGCGCGCCCCTCCTCCTCCCCTCCGCCCGCGCCCGGGGCGGGCCACGCGCACGCTCCCTGCGCCCCGCCGCCCTCTCCCGGGGGGAGGCGCTCCAGGAGGAGGGGGGAGGCCGCGGGGGACGCGCGGGCACCCGGCGGCGCGCCTGCGCGCTGGGGCTCCGCGCGGGGCGGTGCGGCCCCAGCGCGCCCCAGGGCCCTGCGACAGCTGCCGCTCCCGGTGCCCCTCCGCTCAAGGGCCCCGGTTATCTCTCCACCTGTCCCACGTATATGCCCCCGCCTCCCCACATCAGCGTCCACCTACAAGCTGGGCTGAGGCGGGGGTACGGGGTGATATACTGGGGTACTTTCAGGATTTGAGAGGATTAAAGGCAAGGGAACAAGACAAAGATGTGAAGAGCGCAGTTAGTGACTTATCACCGCCTCTCCCCCTATCCCACCTCCCATCCCGCACGGGAGCGCCCTGGAGTTGGGACCGAAAAGCCAAGGGGAAATCAACCTCACGGCAACTGTTGGGTGAATTTTGCTTGAACGGGCACGGGCAGTTGCTAGTGACTGTGAGGAGCTGTATCGCCCGAGACTCGAAAGCGCACGTATAAGATATCCCTGCATCTTTCGCCTGCCCTCAGAAACCCCAAGCCACCACCACTGCACGGGTGCCCATCTGAGCCTCAGATCGCCAGATCACAGCCAGTGCCTCAGGGGTGGGGCCGTAGGGTCTTCAGAGCTCAGGCTCTGGCACAGGACACGTGGGTTCGTTAAGGGTTTGTTTGTTGTGTCACTCTTAGGGTCTTTTTTAATTTAGTTCTGCCCATCTCTAACGAAAGTAGATGCAAACGGACTTTTTGCATCATAACCCTGTTCTTCCTCCCGCCTCTGGCAGGTGAGGGGAGACACCGGAAAGGTATAAGCGATTTCCTCAAGGCTCTGCAGTGAGTTGACACCTAAGAGTCCTTTACTCACCAGACCCTGCTCCTCACCGTTGTAAATCGTTGGCCTCAGAACTGAACAGACGGGTAGTCACAGATTTGGGGGGGAGGGGTTGGGAAGAAGTAAAAAACGGCACTTTGAGTTTCATCTCCCGATATCTTCAACCAAACACTTTTGAGGTTTTTTTCATGCTCTTCTTAATCTCCGCTGGCCAACCGGATTCGGAGTCATCCTGTGGGTGCTGGAATATATCTAAAAGTTTTGTCTGCTTCCCAGACAAAAATACAACATCAAAGGCATTTAGGGAGGATAATCCTGGGAGAGCTCAGACTGGAAAAGTTTATTTTTGCCTTCATAAAAAGAGAATGAAAGCTTTAAAATTAGGCAAAATTAATCTATGAGAGAACAAAACACAATATAATTCAGGGTAAAGCACTAGGAGCTCAAATCTTGCCTAGGAAAGGCATCGTCCCAGTACTAAATTGTCCCATCAATTCATCCAATGACTTATTCTTGACATGCCAGTATGAAAAATAGCAAAATCCCAAATAAAAATTATTGTATGCTCCCTTTTTTTCTGTGCAACCCTCCTCCCCAAGGGACTGTCCTTCCTGCAGTGAGTTCAATGACTCAGCAGCACAAACAGATAAATCCCTCTTCAAGTTCCAGTTTTTGCAAAGAAGGCAGATTTCCAGAACAAGCTCTAGTTAATGACAAGGGGCTGGGCATTTTCTTGGATTATGGGAATTAACCTACCATGAGGAAACATACCCTCATCAGTGAAGAGGAAGGAGGTGTGCAAAAGGAGAATTCATGTGGGACATGATGTGTGTGTAAAAAATTTAGAGATCAAGAAAAGTAGGAACAGTTCTAGATGAGGTTGCTCAAACCTGAAAACCAGTGTTTTGGGAAGCTAAGTAAGGAAGATTGCTTGAGCCCAGGAGCTTGAGATTAGCCTGAGCAACATATCCAGACCCCATCTCTACAAAAAATATTAGCTGGGTGTGGTGGCATGCACCTGTAGCCCCAGCTACTGGGAAGCCTGAGATGGGAGGATTGCTTGAGCCCAGGAGTTTGAGGCTGTGATGAGCTATGAGGGTGTCACTGCACATCAGCCTGGGGTGATAGAGCAATACCCAGTAACCAAAAAAAAAAGGAAGAAGTGCTGAAGTCAGTAAGACTATTTAATGACTGTACATATAATGCCTGTGGGTAGGGAGGTGCTTTGTGCCTTTATAGAATGTGGAAGCACATGTTTATATATGCCTCTGCAAAAATCAAATGCAATATCTAATAGCACTTTGTGTGATGATGGACGTGTTCCATGTCCCCACTGTTCCATACAGCAGCCAACTGGCCTCCCCTGGTATTGAGCACTTGAAATGTGAGTAGTGTGAATGAGGAACTGGATTTGTAGTATTTTTTCTATCTTCATCAACTTAGCCACAAGTGGCTAGTGGACAGCACATTTCTAGACTATAAATATGTTAATTTCTTTACAGATGCCAACTATTTAAGATGGTAGAAACATTTTAGAGGGTGTCTGCTATAAAACTACAATTTATCTATGGCAGAGGTGGGGCAGTTGGGTCCTTCTGATTTAACTAAATAAGCAGTGCATTTGGGCAGAATGAGAGTTGATCTGATTAACACAGTAAGCAGAGGACAGAAACTTCTACTTTGCTTACATTCCAATGTCTGCTTTTCCAAAAATATTCTCCTGAATTGCTTGGGCAATGACTGCTCCTTAATCAGACTTTTATGGGTCCCTCAGAAAGAATAATCCCATCTTCCATTTTTATTATTGCCTCTGCTTAACAAATTGGTAACAGCTTTGATACATCTTTCAGAATTCATGAGTAATGATGACCAAAGGCACCACCCAGTCTACAGAAGTCTGATTTCAGGGTGTCATTGGGTCCTGTGGCTCACAATGTTTGGAAGGCCTGCCTGCTAGTGCCTGTAATTCCAGATTATATGCTATTGATGGCTATGAAAATGTAAATCCCTGAGAGAAGCAAATCTTTAAACTATTGTCCTTCAGCAGGTTTGAAAGGGACAGTGGACAGACCAGGTATCTGGGAGAAAATTCTATGAATCAAGAAAAGATTAAAACAACAACAACAGCAAGACAGAAGTCTCAAAACATGGCTTGGTGCCTGTAGCTTAAGTGGCTAAGGCGCCAACCATATACACCTAAGGTAGAGGGTTTGAATCCAGCCCGGGCCTGCCGAACAATGACAGCTGCAAGCAAAAAATAGCCAGGTGTTGTGGCAGGCGCCTGTGGTCCCAGCTACTTGGGAGGCTGAGGCAGGAGACTCACTTGAGCCTAGGAGTTGGAGATTGCTGTGAGCTGTGATGCCACAGCACTCTATCCAGGGAGACAGCTTGAGGCTCTGTCTCAAAAAAAAAAAAAAAAAAAAAAAGTCTCAAAACACATATCATCTACTACAGAAAAAAACTTATGCTATTTCAAAAGATTGTAAGGTATCACCTTATATGGCTATTATAACTTGTTATAAGTTTAACTACATTTAATTAAAACATAAAATACTTTAAATTTCTATTTTCAGAGTTTTCACAGTTCTCATAAATTTATTTTTCTAGTAATAAAGAAATCACATTATGGGCGTTGCCTGTGGCTCAGTGAGTAGGGCACTGGCCCCATATACCAAGGGTGGTAGGTTCAAACCCAGCCCCGGCCAAACTACAACAAAAAAGTAACCGGGCATTATAGGGTGTGCCTGTAGTCCCAGCTACTCAGAAGGCTGAGGCAAGAGAATCGCTCAAGCCCAGGAGTTGGAGGTTGCTGTGAGCTGTGTGATGCCATGGCACTCTACCAAGGGTGATAAAGTGAGACTCTGTCTCTACAAAAAAAAGAGAGAGAGAGAGAGAGAGAGAGAGAGAGAGAGAGAGAGAGAGAACTCACATTACTGAGAGAGAAAGAAAAGAAAAAGAAAGAAAGGTAAAGTATGAAAAAAAGGAAGATAAAAAGTATCACCTGTCATAATTTTATTTTTAAGAAAACAATTAGCATCTAGATTTTTTTCTGGGCTTTTTTTCTACGCAAGATTTTTTAGTTTTCTCTACACAATTATAATCATAGTATATATAGAGTTTTGCAACCTGACATCAACCCTCTTGAGGTTGGCATTATAGAAGGGAACATTACAACATGTCTAGGATAACTAGGTAATTTAAAATCTGTCTATGAAATTTTTTGCCCTTAATTCAACCCTAGAGCTGTGGCAATAATGCAGTGATGAGAATTTCAAGAAAAGTAATATCTTTGCAAAATGTACATCTGTCTGTTTTAACATTTTTTTTTTTTTTAGAGACAGAGTCTTACTCTATCACCCTTGGGTGGATGCTGTGGCATCACAGCTCACAGCAACCTCTAGCTCTTGGGTTTAGGCGATTCTTTTGCCTCAGCCTCCCAAGTGGCTGGGACTATAGGCGCCTGCCACAACACCCACCTATTTTTTGTTGCAGTTTAGGTAGAGCCAGGTTCAAACCTGTCACCCTTGGTATATGGGGCCGGCAGCCTACTGACTGAGCCACAGATGCCACCCTGTTTTAATATTTGTTATGTCTTTCAGATTTTAATGTCTCTGTAAGATGTTTGCATGATGTGAATTATGTGGTACAAGAAAATCACATGCTTATTCATTCATGACTACAGGTCAACTAAAAATCAAAGGCTCAATAGGGCAGAAAAAGGAAGGGAGGTGCCAAGTGTGTTATATATACTGTAACTATTAAATTTTCACCAAACTCAGGTAGACATTATCAACTACAATGTTTGTTTTGTTTTGTTTTGAGACAAGAGTCTCACTCTGTTACCTTGGCTCCAGGCCAGAGTGCTATGGTATCAGCCTTGCTCACAGAAACCTCAAACTCCTGGGTTCAAGTGATCCTCCTGCCTCAGCCTCCCAAGTAGCTGGGCCTAGAGGCATACGCCACAACTAATTTTTCTATTTTTAGTAGAGATGGGAGTCTCGCTCTTGTTCAGGCTGGTCTCAAACTCCTGAGCTCAGGCCATTCTCCCACCTCAGCCTCCCAGAGTGCGAGAATTACAGGTGTGAGCAACTGTGCTGGCCTCAACTACACTTTAGACATGACAAATTAAGAAATTTGCCCATTTTCTTTGTAGATTAAGAAAAAAAATAAAGAAATTTGTCCATGGTTGTATTATTCTTAAATAGCCTAAGAAGAATTAGTGCCCAGATCTTTCTAATAAACTAGGCAGGGAAACAAGAAAGCATCTATCTATATAGGGCCAGTAATATAATGTAAACAATCCCTACTTGTTCCTTAGTAATTTGCTCTACAAACTCTTCATCTAAAAATGAAAGTTTTGGGGCAGTGCCTGTGGCTCAGTGAGTAGGGCGCCAGCCCTATATGCCGAGGCTGGTGGGTTCAAACATGGCCCTGGCCAAACTGCAACAAAAAATAGCCGGACACTGTGGTGGGTGCCTGTGGTCCCAGCTACTCAGGAGGCTGAGGCAAGAGAATCGCCTAAGCCCAGGAGTTGGAAGTTGCTGTGAGCTGTGATGCTACAGCACTTTACTGAGGGCAATAAAGTGAGACTCTGTCTCAAAATAATAATAATAATAAAAATAAAAAAGTTTTTTTTTAATCTGTTAACTACTAGAATATATTCATTTATCTGAGGAAAAATACTTTTTTTTAGAGACAGGGTCTCATTCTGTTATCCAGACTGGATACAATCATAGCTTTCTATAACCTCTTCTTACCTCAGCCTCCCTAGTAGAGTAGCTAGGACTACAGGGACCCACCACCATGCCCATCTAATTTTTATTTTTTTATAGAGATGGGTTCTGGCTATGTTGCCCAGGTTGGGCTTGAACTCCTGGCCTCAAGTGATCCTCCTGTCTCAACCTCCCCAAACAGCCATGATTACAGGCATAAACCACAGTGTCTAACCACAGGAAAAGTTTAAAAAAAAAAAAAAACCTTTTAGAACAGGGAAATGAGGCTCGGTGCCTGTGGCTCAAGCAGCTAAGGCGCCAGCCATATACACCTGAGCTGGTAGGTTCAAATCCAGCCCAGGCCTGCCAAACAATGATGGCTGCAACCAAAAAATAGCCGGGCGTTGTGGCAGGCGCCTGTAGTCCCAGCTACTTGGGAGGTGGAGGCAGCCAAATCGATTGAGTTGGAGGTTGCTGTGAGCTGTGATGCCACAGCACTCTACCCAGGGTGACAGCTTGAGGCTCTGTCTCAAAAAAAAAAAAAGGGAAATGAAATAAAATATTTCCCCCCAACTATGAGTTACCTCTGGTAGTTACTACAGGAAGTCCTTGAATTATAAACATCCAAGTTACATTCAACTCACAGAGAATATTACAGGTAAATGTTCCTGTTCCAACTTACATACAAATTCAACTTAAGAACAAACCTATAGAACCTATCTTGTTCGTAACCTGGTGACTACCTATATATCAGAAATGGTTAAGAGACATACTCTCCCCCTACCCTTTGTAAACAAAAGGAGATAGATGTTTGAAGACAAACAATGTAATTAATGATGCTTTGCTAAGCTCCTTCAACACAAAAAGAAAAACCTAGTCCTACTGATGGGAGTAAATGTACAAATTGGCCCCAAATCTTGGAGACTTCCCCTCTTGTTATAGTTACGTGTATCATATCAAGCCACCAACTATGCAAATGAAGAACTTGAAAGGAAGGGTAGCAGAGGCTTCCAGATTGGTTAAAAGGCAACATTTAACCTACAGTGTTGCTCATCTGCTCTTTACTTTGCCAAATAGTGGCAAATCTGTTAAGGGAAGTTGGAAGACTCAAGTAATTCTTTACAGACCCAAGATACATCAGTTGTAAACATATCCTGATGCAAAGTGTGTCTCCAGAGCCCTGGAGCAGTGTCTGGCTACATCCTGAATGCTAAATAGGGGTATCACCTTTCATCAGAGGGCCTCTAAAGCTTCCGGCCCCTACATCCAGCCCGTCTTGCCATATGTAATGGAAATCCACTGTCTTTCCCACCTCCTAGTTTCCATGGAGACGCAACAGTTTACCCACCCCCACCCCCAACTCTAAGCCTTGGTTATTTTTAGCTGGAAAACTCTGAGCCAGGTCACAGCTGGGATCTGGATGTTGCAATGACGTCTATAGCCACCCTTCTCTCCCACAAACGCCTTCTTTTCTGCAGTTGCTGGGGGCGGAGGCACTCCTGGGAGATTTTGCTCTCAAACGCGTTTTGCTTTTGCATCATTAAGTTAAAACCCAAGCCCTGTCTTAGCTCGGACAGGTGTCCTCAATCTGAAGATATGCACGCCCAGAACAAGGCAAAGGTTTTTCTGTGGGAGTGGAGAGCTAGGTAAGGTTGACGTTATTATTGCCTATTTGTGGCTAGAGCTTAGACAACTGCTTATAACCCACATTAGGTTGGCTTTATCAGCTAGTTTGCTCTTGGCTAAAAAGGGGTTCCTAACAAGGGACATTATGTGGAAAACCTACTGCTCCAAAGAAAACAAATACTGGGTCAGGGTCAAAATACTGGTCCCTCTTCCGCTACTGCTGTTCAAAGTCCCAATCAGCACACCTATCTCCAAGGCCCTTGGTACTTGGGAGTTAGTGTTTTCTAGGCATTTCTGAACATCTCCCTCCTTTTCAATAATTTTTTTTGGAAAAGCTATTATGATAAATTACCCTGAAAATTGCCCTTTTCACCTTTGACCACTTCTTAGGATTAGAAACTAAAATGTCAAGTTTTCTTTTCTTTCTTTTTTTTTGAGACAGAGCCTCAAGCTCTTGCCCTGGGTAGGGTGCGTGGCATCACAGCTCACAGCAACCTCCAAGTTGAGTCCTGGGCTCAAACAAGTCTCCTGCCTCTGCCTCCCCAAGTAGCTGGGACCACAGGCGCCCGCCACAACGCCCGGCTATTTTTTTTTTTTTGGTTGCAGCCATCATTGTTGTTTGGCAGGCCCAGGCTGGATTCGAACCCGCCACCTTAGGTGTATGTGGCTGGTGCCTTAGCCACTTGAGCCACAGGCCCATAGCCAATATCAAGTTTTCTTACTGGGGACATTAATTGATTAAAAGGGAACACTTAACCTACACTGAAATTAAGTTCCATAGCCCAGGTTCCAATGATTTAAGAAAAAAAAATTAAAAATCATAGCCAGGCAAAGTAGCTCACACCTATAATCCCAGCACTTGGGGAGACTGAGGTGGGTGGATCACCTGAGCTCAGGAGTTCAAGACCACCCTGAGAGTGAGACCCCATCTCTACTAAAAGAAAAAATGAGGCAAGAGGATCTCTTGAGCCAAAGAGTTTGAGTTTGCTGTGAGTTATAATAAGATAGCACTCTTGGGCAGTGCCTGTGTCTCAAAGAAGTAGGGCTCCAGCCCCATATGCTGGAGGTGGCGGGTTCAAACACAGCCCCAACCACAAACTGCAAAAAAAAATAAAACATAAATGTTTTTATGTTTTAAAGGAACTCTCTTAAGGGTGATAAATTGTGGAGAAGGATGTCCAGATCAATAGTTGTCTATTGTTCAATGGGGGGGAAAAAAAGAGGCTTAGGTCACTGTAAGCAATTTCGGAAAGGGGAAATATACTTTGCAGATAACTTTCCAAGAAGAAGAGAGATGCATTCATTACAAGTGTCATGAGCTGGCATGTAGCTGCCAGTACTGAAAAAGGGAATAAGATGACAGCATTTGAGCGTTTCTGCTTTAAGAAAGCATTGTTGTTTTTTTTTTTTAACTATGAGGTTTTCTCCTTTCCATACTTTCTAAGATACTGATTCTAGTCAACACAACTCTGGGCTAAGGCAGGATTATTAGTAAGCCACCTGGTATCTTTTTGCCACACAATAACTCAGAGAAGACCAGAGCAAGATGAAAAAAGTGTTGATTGGTTAAGAACAAGAGATTAATTTGACCAAATGAGTAGTTTGGTCCCACAGAAACCCTTCCCTGTGCTTCAAAATAGAAAATAAGTACATCAAACTCAATTATCCAGCCCTGAAAGACAGAGCAAGTCTGGGCTGGCAAAAATTAGGGTTTTCAAAAGGCAAGGAAAAGTAAAGTGACTTTCAGGGCTATGTCTATTATTATTATTTTTTTTGGTCAGGGCTGGGTTTGAACCCGCTACCTCTGGCATATGGGGCCAGCACCCTACCCTTTTGAGCCTCAGGTGCCGCCCTGGCTATGTCTATTATTATTATTATTATTTTGTAGCTCTCAAGAGTTTTGGGTTTTATTTTATTATTTTTTTGAGACAGAGTCTGACTATGTCGCCTTCAGTAGAGTGCTGTAGTGTCACAGCTCACAGCAACCTCAAACTCTTGGGCTTAAGCAATTCTCTTGCCTCAGCCTCCCATGAAGCTGTTGTGTAGCTGGCCTGGGTGGGTTTGAACCTGCCAGCCCTGGTGCATATGGTCACCACCCTTACCACTGAACTATAGGTGCTGGGATGAGTTTTGGGTTTTAAGCCTTTTAGTGATCACTGCATTCTTATCTCCATTTCCTTATTCCTACTGTCATCAGGGAAAAGGGTCTATGACATGATACATAACAAGCAAGTAACTCACTGTGACAAAGGGATTGTGATGCCAGATATAATACATTCACCCTTCCCTTAAATACCTGTCTGTAATTTGTAAGCTTGGTTAATCAAATCAAAGGGCAACTGAAACCCTTTCATCATAATATACACCTCAATTACTGGAAGCCAAGGCAGACACACAATGAATAGAACTCCCCAGACCTCTCAGAAACTGTTCACTCTTGTCCCCTCCTCAAAAGCAGCACATTACCACATCAGCGAGGATAGGTTTCCAAAATATTCCCTAGTTAAATGCTCACATTATGGGCAGTGCTTCTGGCTCAGTTGAGTCGGGCACCAGCCCCATATACCGAGGGTGATGGGTTCGAACCCAGCCCCAGCCAAACTGCAACAAAAAAATAGCTGGGCATTGTGGTGGGCGCCTGTAGTCCCAGCTACTTGGGAGGCTGAGGCAAGAGAATCGCCTAAGCCCAAGACCTAGAGGTTGCTGTGAGCTGTGATGCCACAGCACCCTACCAAGAGTGACAAAGTTGAGACTCTGTCTCTAAAAATAAATAAATAAATAAATAAAGCTGGAGGTTGCTGTGAGCTGTGACGTCACAGCACTCTACTGAGGGTGACAAAGTGAAGCGGTCTTTAAAAAATAAATAAATGCTCACATTACTATTCTCACTCCCAAATGAAGTGCCTAAATCAACATGATCATTACTATCCACACTGCTCTGACCCTGCATGAACTAAGATCCTGTTCAATTTCACCTACATTTCACTCAGATAGTCTGGGTATCTATCTCCTCAGATTAAAGGGAAATCTTTTAGCTTAGTTTGGTCATCTGTTCTACACAAAGCCACAGACCTGACAGGCAGTGCCCCATGTACCACAGATGGTCCTTTCTGGCAATCTGGCAGTTAGCTACATCTGGCTAAGCACATTAGAAAGGAAAGCAACGCTTCCCCATTGGCAATACTTTTTTTTTTTTTTTAATACAGTCTGGATCTATCACCCCAGCTAGCAACCTCAGACAAACCCCAGCAAACTCCTTGGCTCACGTGTTCCTCCAGGCTTGGCCTCCCAGAGTACTAGGATTACAGGTCTTAGCCACCGTGCCTGGCCCCAGCAATACCTCTTGACTCAAACTTTAATTTTTGGAAATTCAAACAAAAAGCAAGGTACATGTAAGTTGCAGAAAACCTTGTATTGTCAATAATAATGCAATTATACATCTAGAGGTTTCCATAAAGACATCCTTAAAAATGATGTTATGTTCCACAAAGCATTTAGAACACAATACCACTCTCTTGCCTAGAAATGGGTGGAAAAAGCTTTTTTGGGTTTTGAGGGGGATTTTTTGAGGCAAATACTATATGGATGAGTTTTCCCAAGTACGTGCGTAATCTGGGCCTCTGATACATCACATATTTCCTAAAGCTAGAATGACTTAAATTAGGATTTTATTGTTATTGTTGAATGCAATTTGTCTATTCCCTTTTTCCAGCTAACCTACCAGCTGAAGATTCCAATGACTGGTTGCTTAGCTGAGTTTGGATTTTTTTTTTTTTTTTTTTGAGACAGAGTCTCACTTCATAGCCCTCAGTAGAGAGCTGTGGCATCACAGTTCACAGCAACCTCCAGCTCTTGGGCTTAGGTGATTCTCTTGCCTCAGCCTCCCAAGTAGCTGAAACTACAGGTGCCTGCCACGATGCCTGGCTATGAGGCAGGCACCTCACAGATTTATTTGAGACAGACTCTCACTATGTTGTCCTCAGTAGAGTGCTGTGATATCACAGCTCACAGCAGCCTCAAACTTGGGCTTAAGCAATTCTCTTGCCTCAGCCTCCCAAGTAGCTGGGACTACAAGTACCTGCCACAACGCCTGGCTATTTTTTTGTTGTTAAATTGTGATTATTTGGCAGGTCCAGGCTGGGTTCGAACCCTGACAGCCCCAGTGTATGAGGCTGACACCCTAGCCGCTGAGATGTAAGCACTGAACTTTTTTTTTTTTTTTTTTTTTTGGAGACAAGGGTCTCTCTTTGTCACCCTGGGTAGAGCGCCATGGCTTCATAGCTCACAGCAACCTCAAACTCCTGGGCTCAAGTGATCCTCCCAAGTAGCTGGAACTACAGGCACCCACCACAACCCTTGGGTAGTTTTTCGATTTTTAGTAGAGTTGAGCTCTCGCTCTTCCTCAGGTTGGTCTCAAGCACCTGAGCTCAAGTGATCCACCTGCCTTGGCCTCCCAGAGTGCTAAGATTACAGGTGTGAACCACCTCTCCTGGCCTGAGTTTGGATTTTTTAAAAAAGCGGAGTATGAGGTGGTGCCTGTGGCTCAAGCAGTGGGGCGCCAGCCCCATATGCCTGAGGTGGTGGGTTCAAACCTGGTCCTGGCCAAAAACTGCAAAAAAATTTAAAAAATAAAATAAAAAAGAGGAGTATGGCAGAGCCCATAGCTTGGTGGGTAGGGCACTGGCCACATGTACTGGGGCTGGCGGGTTTGAGCTCAGCCCAGGCCTGCTGGGACAACAATGACAATTGCAACAGCAACAACAAAAAATGGCCGGCACCTGTAGTTTGAGGTTGCTGTGAGCTGTAATGCCATGGCACTCTACCCAGGGTGATGGCTTGAGACTCTGTCCCGGGGGTGGATGGCGGGGAGAAAGCAGAGTATGCAAATAAAAGAACGGAAGCTGTAACCCAGGAAAAAATAAACTGTTAATATTTCGTATTAATTGATCTCTCAACAGAGATATTCTTGGTCTTTAAGCACAGATGAGGAGCCTGCTTGCACCTAGGTGCGAAATAAACTTTTTCTGCATGTTTGTTTAAAAAAGAAAAAAACAGAGAAGGAACATTACACAGAAAGAGATTTGTTCTCTATTTCCTACCACTGGGGTACGCACAAAACCCTAGGACAGTGGTTCTTAACCTGTGGGTCGCGACCCCTTTGCAACAATGAAAATACATCCTGCATATCAGATATTTACATTACAATTCCTAACAGTAGCAAAATTACAGTTATGAAGTAGCAATGAAAATAATTTTATGGTTGGGGGTCACCACAACATGAGGAACTGTATTAAAAGGTCGTGGCATTAGGAAGGATGAGAACCACTGCCCTAAGAGAAATCTTTTTTTTTGGTCACCCTCAGTAGAATGCTGTCCCAAGTAGCTGGGACTACAGGCGCTGCCACAACGCCTGGCTACTTTTAGACAGGATCTCGTTCTTGCTCAGGCTGGTCTTGAACTCCTGAGCTCAAGTAATCCACCTGCCTCGGCCGCCCAGAGTGCTAAGATTATAGGCATGAGCCACTGCACCGGGCCCGACCTTATTTTTCTCCTATCACTATTTTCCTCATCAAATATACTGATTACCCTCCAGCTTTTTTGAGAGTTCAACTGGTTCCAAGGTTTCTGTCAGACTGTCCTCCCATCCTCCCACTCCTAACTACCACAGCTGCCCCTTGTGTTCTAGCGAAACAAATCTCTTGGCACTATTTTCCTTACTCCCACTGCTGCCTCCACACCATCCTCCACCCCCTATGTCTGAACAGTTTCCTACTTCCATCTGCCATTTTTTTCTCTTCTCCTTATCTTACCATTGTCCCTAAAACTCACCTCTCTCAGGAAGCCTTCCTTAATCAAGATTAAGGTTTTTCAAACTACCATACACATCACCTGACACTTATATCTAATGTACACCAAATTTTCAAAACAGGAATTAGCTTTCCAGGTAAGAAGCAACTAGGGGTGGTGATGGTAGTGAAATACCTTTTCTAAGAGATATAACTATGTAAAGAAGAGACCATTTCCACAAGCCATCTTTTTAAACAATCAAAGTCCTCTATTTGAACTCTCAGATCCTAAGAATGCCTTTTTCCATTTCTCATCCCCCAGATTAGTGGTTCTCCACCTTCCTAATGCTGCGATGTATTTTCATTGTTACAAAGGGGTTGCAACCCACAGGTTGAGAACTGCTGCCCTAGATGAAGTCTATTATCAAGCTGTATGCATATTTACTCAGTCAGAAGTTCAAGCAGATGCTTCCAACAAAACACACAATATTTTAATTAGATGTTTAAATGTGAAGGAATTAAAGAATCATCAGCTATTGGATGTGATCTGTGCAGATTGTGATGAAGTCATTTCTTTTTTTTTTTTTTTGTAGAGACAGAGTCTTACTCGTCACCCTAAGTAGAGTGCTGTGCTATCACAGCTCACAGCAACCTCCAACTCCTGGGCTTAGGTGATTCTCTTGCCTCAGCCTCCCAAGTAGCTGGGACTACAGGCACCGACCACAACATCCAGCTATTTTTTTGTTGCAATTTGGCCAGGGCTGGGTTTGAACCCGCCACCCTTGGTATATGCGGCCAGCAACCTACTCACTGAGCCACGGGTGCCACCCCTGATGAAGTTATTTCTTTTTTTTTTTTGAGACAGTGTCTCAAGCTGTCCCCCTGGGTAGAGTGTCATGGCATCACAGCTCACAGCAACCTCCAACTCCTGGGCTCAAGCAAGTCTCCTGGCTCAGCCTCCCAAGTAGCTGGGACCACAGGCACCCGCCACAACACCTGGCTATTTTTTGGTTGCAGCCATCATTGTTGTTTGGTGGGTCTGGGCTGGACTCGAACCTGCCACCTTAGGTGTATGTGGCTGGCGCCTTAGCCACTTAAGCCATAGGCGCCAAGCCGAAGTTATTTCTATATACAACTTTGCTTCTCACATAAATGAGATAACTATGAGTTTGGCTTCTTATTCTGCTGGAAGTTTGAGAAACAAGTTTCTGATGTAGGGGGACTACTCACCCTCATATATATTAAGTCCCATACATGAAGCTGCTTCACTTTTGTTTTAAAAGCAGCTTTTATTACCCACTAGCTTTTCACCATTGGGAAATTAGGGTTTAAGTCTCAAAGCAAAGCTGAGGTTAGTTGCATCATCTCCATCCTCAGGGGCCTGCAATCCCTAGGGTGAGTCCAGGACACATGTTAGCAGAAGACAGTGTGGCATGATGGGGTGGGCATTCAACACTTGAAGTGTGCATTACTTACCAGAATATTAGATACACCCACAAATTAAATAGCAAAACATTTTAATCCATTAATTCTAAAAATAACAGAGACATTTTATATCCAGTACCACCTCTTCAAAAGTCTGCTGCAGATCAGACAGCCAGACTGCCAAGTACAAAGGCAGACAGCAGAGTTAAAGATGCAGTTTGGGACAAGACCATCAAGGGGATATTTTCTTCCCCTCTGTTCATAAGCCTAAGTTGTCATCTTAAAAAAAATCCTTAGAAGGAAAGAGAAATAATTCTCATGCAAGGAAACCCTTCTCTTTATTTTAAATCTGTCTGCAATGTTTGAAGGTGAAACAGATAATCAGCAAACCTACCTCTTAAGTACATGGGTCTGAGCTGAACTCTTGGGACTATATACTGTGGTTTAGTTCTATTTCTACCAACACTGTGATGTGAGGTACTATGGTTCCTTTAGTTATAAGAGGTGTTAGGAATGAATGCCCACTCACATTTAATAATAGCTTATCTAGCACACAATTCTGCAACATAATACCAACAACAGGAGTGTTTTAAAGCAGGGTGGAGAAGAAAGTAGACATTAATACAACTTAAGGTTTGCTCTGTCCTTCCCTTCTTTTTACAATGAGAATTCAGCTCATAAATAAAACTTCCCAGAATGTCCATATTGTCCTTTGGCCCACCACATTCCAAACTTCTGACTTCTGGTCCCAAGCCCTTAGTGCCTCAAGCTTTAGTAATGTATCCTTCTCGGATGAGGAAATCGTAGATTTTCCGGGTTTTGTTCACATCTATCTTGATGAGTGCTCTTGCTTGTGCCAGTCTCAAGCCTCCTTGCTTGTTACATTCGTTCAATAGAGCAGATTTGTATTCTAAATAGGCTCCGGGGACCAACCTCACCATCTGACAGAGCTGCAAGACATGACAAATTTAATAAACATTAACATCTGTCATTCTCATAATTTAATCCAGCAGGTATAGCAAAAATTTTTTCGAAGTGACATCAACCGCCAACTATTTATAGGAGTTGATGAGTGGCTGGACCACATTCCATTTAGTCTCTTCTTTGGAAAGAACACTCCCTAAGGACAGACACCCAGGAAGAAAGCCAGGCTGTGATGCTAGGAGAGCCTTTAGCACATGCGGGCTGACACAGAGGCCTGGCTTTGACAGGGAACAGAGATCTGTGCTCCTGAGGAGCAAGCTGGCTCACTCAGGTGAGCAATGAACATCCAGGTTGAGGCCCAGCATGATTCCAATGGTCAGGGAAGAGCCATAGGCACTATAAGGGTGGAGGTACAGAAACTTGGATTCCCAAGTGTGAATCACATTATTTTTAGTACCAGTATAAAGCAGCAGTCCCTGCTTTTGTGATTATATTTCCTACTTTGAAGGAAAAGGAAATACAGAGACCTTGCTAAAAAAAGGCTACTTTGCTAAAAATCTAGAAAAGTTGGCTCAATTCTAGTTCACCTGCCATATTATCAAGCAAGGGCAGTCTGAGCTCACCATTATGTGGGTAAGGATAAAAAAAGCTTGACATTTCAGGCCATTCAATATTTGTTTTTTTTTTTTTTTTAAGACAGAGCCTCAAGCTATCCCCCTGGGTAGAGTGCCATGGCATCACAGCTCACAGCAACCTCCAACTCCTGGGCTCAAGCGAGTCTCCTGCCTCAGCCTCCCAAGTAGCTGGGACCACAGGTGCCCACCACAACACCCGGCTATTTTTTGGTTGCAGCCATCATTGTTTGG
>CAUYQV010076026.1:0-30756 GCA_963574575.1 Galagoides demidoff
GGTGGGTTCGAGCCCAGTCAGGGCCACCTGAAAAAACAACAATGGTTGGGCAGTGCCTGTGGCTCAAGGAGTAGGGCACTGGCCCCATATGCCAGAGGTGGTGTGTTCAAACCCAGCACTGGTCAAAAACTGCAAAAAAAAACCCCCCAAAACAACAATGGCAACTGCAACGAAAAAATAGCTGGGCTTCCTGGCAAGCACCTATAGTCCCAGCTACTTGGGAGGCTGAGGCAAAAGAATCGCTTAAGCCTAAGAATTTGAGGTTGCTGAGAGCTGTGACGCCACAGCACTCTGCTGAGGGCGACATAGTGAGACTCTGTCTCCAAAAGAATATATATATATGGCCTACCTCTCAGGGTAGCTGTGGAGATTTGTGGGGTCAACAATAGATATAAACTGATGAGACCGGTGCCTGGCACCGAGGCAGACTTACCTGGAAGCCAAGGAAGCCTACATTTCAGAGCCCCTTTTGTTCAGAGCTTGTATTTGTCCCTTCTCTGGGAGAGACCCTAGCAATATGTTCCCATGGTCATATGTTTTTGTAAAACCTTGTAAAAAGTGAGATACTTTAGCTGCAAGGGGTTGATACTGCTGTTTCTTTTCACTCCGACTTCCCTCCATCTTCCTTTCCTGTCAAGGGGTGTTGAGTGGCTGAGGCATTTGGGGGATTTAGCTGAAGGGGAGCTGAGCTGAGGATACATTTACAGTAATTTGGGATTAGTGGTGTATATTTATATGGTTCGCGGTCACTTACAGGTAGAGTTATTACTAGACATCATGGTATAGGAGCAGCTTCCAGAATGAATACCCCAGCTGCCCACTGTGCCGACTCATTTGTAACTGTGACTGGCCCTGGAAGCATGTGAGGCGTGGAAGAGAAATAAGGTTTAAAAAGTATAGATTCGGAAGCTAGTCTGTAAGACTATTCTTTCAGGCATCAGAAGGGCCAAATACATTTTTAACAAGCATTTGGGCTTCATCACAACAGAAATTCTCTTGTGTCAGGAATATAACTGATAATGCAGCCTATATAATTAGAAGTTATAAACACGTATATCTATTTTCTTCTTGTTGGGAATCATGGGAAATAGAATTTACCAGAAGTTCTATACATATTTGTAGGGCACAAGCCTATAGTAGTACCACAAACAAGTATATCTGTGTCTCAAGTTGCATATTTTATGCATCTCAACTGTCAATGATAGTACACTAGTTTAAATCAATTATACGGGGAAAGATTGGATTATCTTTCTATTAAAAATATTATCTTTACTTTTTTTCAGATTAATGTGAGGGTACAAACAATTAGGAAATATTATCTTTCTATAGAAAATATTGCAACAATGTAGCCATGTGTGCTGGTGCACACCTGTAGTCCCAGCTACAGGAGGATCTCTAGAGCTCAGTAGTTCAAGGCTGCAGAAAGCTATGATTATACTACTGCACTCCAGCTTGGGCAACAAGTGAGACCTTGTCAGAAAGGAAGGAAGGCAAAACTTACTGTAACATAAGGAGAGGAAGCAGAGCGTCCATAGTTCAAATTTATAAGAAAAATGTGGCTCAGCGCCCGCAGCTCAAGCAGTTAAGGCGCCAGCCACATACACCTGAGCTGGCAGGTTCAAATCCCGCCCGGGCCTGCCAAACAACAATGACGGCTGCAATTGAAAAATAGCTGGGCGCCTGTAGTCCCAGCTACTTGGGAGGCAGAGGAAGGAGACTCACTTGAGCCCAGGAGTTGGAGGTTGCTGTGAGCTGTGATGCTACAGCACTCTACCCAGGGTAACAGCTTGAGGCTCTGTCTCAAAAAAAAAAAAAGAAAGAAAGAAAGAAAAGAAAAAAGAAAAATGTATTGGGTGGCACCTGTGGCTCAAGAAGTAGGGCACTGGCCCCAAATACTGGGGGTGGCGGGTTCAAGCCTGGCCAAAACTGCAAAAAAAATGTATTAGAGAGAGATTTCTGGCACTTAAGAAAAATATATTATTTTTCTGAACTTGGGGGTGTTTATGGTGTATTTTGGCTATTGAAAATTTGTAATTGATTATGATTTTTCTCATTTTAAATAAATATTCACTTTTTTATACTTGATTTTTAATTTTTATTTTGTTTTTTTCTTCATAAAGAAGACCCCTAAAATTATAAGTTTCAGGCACTCTGAAACTGGACCAGTCTTGCCTAGCACATAGTAAATGCTCAGTAAGTGTTGGGGATTTCTGCCTTGGACCTCTTGATCTAGCCAGAACTCAAGGCAATTCTCTCCTCCCACTGTGGAACCCAATTTCCCCTCCCCATTTTCCAAATTCATGTAAACAGACACATGGAGGCAGATACAGGTACAAATGCAAGATCCATGCTGGCTGCTTCTGAGTCTGGCTCAGCCAGCCAGTGCTCTGTCTCTCCTACCTAGAGAGTGGGGCTCCCATGCCAGGACCTGTCTGACTCATGTGTCCCCAGAGTCCAGCAGGGTCCTGGTGTGAATCAGGCTCAGTGTCCGCACCACCTGGGTCTCCCCTAGCTTCCTTCATCTTTTGTCTGATGGACAAAGAAGAATACAGTGTCGTGGTTCTCAGCCAGGATGGTCAAGGGCAGGCTGAGAGTTGGGCGTCCAATCCTCTGCCAGTTCCCCTCAGCCAGAGCACCTTTCCTTCTTCTGATAGATGAATTGGGGTTCTGTGTAAGAGTTCACTTGGAAAACACGATGCAATACTGACAACTGGATGGAAACCACGTGTGCTTCCTGCTTTGTGTGGGTCCTAGGCAGCTCCTAGGCAGCTCAGTGCTTGCCTGAGGCTCACATTTGGTAAGCAGACAGCTTCCTAGCAGGCACTTTGTGAGCTAATATCACCCCTTGCATCCT
Source organism: Galagoides demidoff (assembly GCA_963574575.1). NCBI lineage: Eukaryota > Metazoa > Chordata > Mammalia > Primates > Galagidae > Galagoides > Galagoides demidoff. The sequence goes on from CAUYQV010076026.1 coordinate 2,855, forward strand.
TGTATTTTTTTCTGTCCCGATTTTCCCTTCTCTTTTGAAAAAAACTGTTTGTACCTTATATGTGTCTATAGGTCATCTTACTTTTGGAATTAGGTGAGTTAGAGATAAATTGATCTCATAAAAGTTAATAAAAGTTTGTTGAATGAAAGAGCTTCCAAATATGTGCTCTTCCTTAGCCCAGCATGCCTTGCGATTCCATCTTGCTCTGTCTCACAGAATAATTACCAGTCCCTTGTCTGTATTCCCCATCAGATCTGCTTTTCCCAGTCACCAGCAGCTCAAATCAAATATGCAACTTGAGACACAAACAAATGTACTTGTTTGTGGTACTACACAGGTTTGTGCCCTACACATATGTATACAACATCTGGTAAATTCTATTTCTCATGATTCCCAGACAGAGCAAGTTCTCACTACACACTTACAGAAAGAGGGGGTAAGGAAGGGAAGCGGGAGAGAAGGATGTCCTGTGTGGTCAACCATCACACACAGTGCCCTGGCAGGAGCACACATAGGTTCAAATCTTGGCGTTGCTGCCTTCCAGCTGTGTAACGGTGGGCAAGTCATTTTCCCTCTCTGAGCTGCATCTCAAAAATAGGAACAGTAGGGGGGCACCTGTGACTCAAAGAGTAGGGCACCAGCCCCATATACCGAAGGTGGTGGGTTCAAAACCGGCCCTGGCCCTAAATTGCAAAAAAAAATAAAAAATAAAAAAATAAAAATAGGAACAGTGATCCCTGCCTTGCATGTCTGTGAAGAGTCAGCAAATAACATATGCAAAATCCCAGCCAGGGTATGCCACACAGTAGATACTCAGGAAGGATAGAGAATGAACCAAACTGACTGGGGAAGGTCTCAGAGGTCTCTGTGCAGAGCCCATCCCAAGCTAGGGCCTCCATGTTCCCATGAGTTCCTTGGAGCCCAGGACTCCAAGTCTAGTGGGGCAGAAACTTTCAATTGGGCCAGGCCAAGAGGGTGGGTTGGAAGCAATCAAGCCTGCCCTACCTTGGCAGGCAGCCTGCCCCTCATCCCCACCACACCCCTAGAGCCTGCCCTTGCCAGCTGCCAGGTCTCCAACAACAGGGTGTTCCAAGGCCCGTCTGCCACCACCAGCATGTGGAATCCTTGAAGCCTATTGTCCATGGTTAGGAGCCCAATGTAACAGGCTGGAAACACAGGTAATTCAAATACAATTACAATCTATGGCCATATTCCTATAGAGTGCACAGATAACCTCTGTAAGATCCAGAAACCCCTGGCCTTATATGGGCAATATGAAATAATAACAATAATGGCTATTTATATGAAATAACATGATAATAGCTATTTATTGAGTATCCACAACACATGAAACTTATTTCTGGCTCAGCGCCTGTGGCTCAATCGGCTAAGGCGCCAGGCGGGTTCGAATCCCCAGCCCGGGCCTGCCAAACAACAATGATGGCTGCAACCAAAAAAATGACCGGGCGTTGTGGTGGGCGCCTGTGGTCCCAGCTACTTGGGAGGCGGAGGCAGGAGACTCGTTTGAGCCCAGGAGCTGGAGGTTGCTATGAGCTGTGATGCCATGGCACTCTACCCAGGGGGATAGCTTGAGGCTCCGTCTCAAAAAAAAAAAAAAAAGAAAAGAAAAGAAAAAGAAACTTATTTCTATAATTTAACTCTCTCTCTGAGCATTATTGCCATTTTACAGGTGGACAAACAGGCTTAGGAAGGTTAAAAACTTGCTGAAGTTCACAGACAAAGCACATGCTAAGGTTGGGGTCCAAGCCTCACCATTCACTCTTGAAGTGTGTGTTATGGCCCTTCCTATTGCCACTCATCCCTCGATTCAGGGCCATGTTAACCAAGCCCTTGTGTGGGCCCAGCCCCATGTTGGAGCTTGGGTACAAGATAAACCTGCAGGGCTCTGCCAGGGCAGGTTTGACTCACATACAGACATTGGTATGACAAGGTAGTCACTCCCAGAAAAGAACTAGAAGAATTTGAGTTGAGGTCAGAAGCCCAGAGGCCCAGAGGTAGTCTTTGCACAGGGCCTAAGAGATAGAGGTGATCCCTATCTGGTGGGTAATAGAAACTAGGTGATCCCTGTTGCATAGGAAGGCAAACATTTGAGCCAGTGTCAGAAGGATCTTCTCCCAGGCAGATGGACCCACATGACGGTGCTGCCCTAAGAGGAGTGAGCAAATGCCCCACCAAGGGAGTAGTGGGAAAATCACTCCCTGGAGCCCACTTGACCCAGCCTGTCATGGCCAGGCTTCCCTCCTGAGGACCTGGTGTCTCTGATTTTGAGATGTTTCCTCACCAGAGCTGGTTTGCATTAGGAGGAGGGAAATGTTTCAGGCCTGAGATCTGGCTGCTGAAAGGTGACCACTCTGATGGTCTGAAGGAGGCCGGCCTCTGGCCTCCATACCAGACAGCTGCCTTCTGGTCCCCATCAACCCCCATCAGCCTGCCACCAGCTTGCTGGGGGCTGCCTCAGGGGTGGGTCAATCGGTGTCTTCCCCTGTCCTGCTGCAATTGAACTGTTCTGATGCCCAAATAATTCCTATTTCTTCCCTACTTTGTGGCGTGAAAACACGTCTACATTATTCCTTTTATGTACAGTGGGTGGGACCTCAGCCTCAGAAACAATTTCTTCAATATAAGAGCTTCCCTCTGTAGTCATGGGTGGGGGTAGTCCCCAGAACAGCCAATCTGGGTGGGTTTTTTCCTCCTCTTTATCCTCCCCAGGGCCAACTTATTTTTTAAGTACTTTCACCTCTCTGAGTCTTAGTTTCATTTTCTATAAGATGAGACTATAACAGTATTTTACAAAATCAAAACACACACAAAAATTATTAAAAAGCAAATGACCCCACACCTGATTCAGGTGATTACAAGGACAGATAAGATGCCTAGAAGGTCAGTCTGTGCCCTGTCCAGGGCAGGCATGGGGAGCTGCCTCCACAAAGTGCTGCTTCCAGAAATTCTTTGCTCCTCTCACTTTGGCCCCCCGCCTGGAAGACATGGAAACTCTGAGGGCTTCAAACTCAGGTGTTTTATGGGCCCTGAGATCCCAGCAGCCCCATAAAGTCACTTCAGACGGTTTACAGGTCTGAGACCCCTAACCCAGGAGACTCTGAGCTCATTGGAGAGCGACTGGGTCCCAAAACCACAGGATGAGCTGCAGGACCAATGGGGCTGGATTGCTGAGATAAGTCTCTCTGCCTACCTTGCTGCCCTGTAGCCTGGGAGACCCAGAAGATGGTGACTTTCCCAAGATTGCTAGGCTGGATGAGCTGAAGGAATGGCCAGGGCTGCCCCCCACCCCCTGGGCTCTGGCAGAGGTGTACTAGGGAGCACACAGAGACCTGCAGGGGCATCTCGTCCCCTCTTCTGCTTCTCTTCTGCGGGGGCCATCGCTGGTTGTGAGAAACCTGCCACTAGCCCTGTGACCTGAAGCAAGCCTAGTCCCAATCCCCTCTTTACAATGAGAACAAGAGCAAATATTTCTATTGCAGGTGGTTGCTGTGGCGATTGAGTGAGACAAAAGTTCCTAACAAGTTCTGTCATGTTGTCTCTGCTTTTCCTTCCAGACAAGATGGCACCAACCATTGACCCAACAGATGGGCACATCCTGTTGTCACCAAGGCCTAGCTCTCTCTGGAGCTTACTCCAACCCAGATATGTTCTTTCTTGTTCCTGGATTGCCAAGGGTTCCCCAGAGACCCTTGTCCCAGCATCCTCTAGCAATACCCAGCAGCCTCCTTCAGGCTGACTTTTGAACTTGGCTGTGCAGACCTATCATATCCCTCTAGGTCCCACAGCCCAGAAGCCTTAGTGTGCTTCAGTCTACAGGTAACACCACTGCTGCTAATATTGGCAACTATAATAATAACTAGTATTTATGAACCCAGATGCAGTGGCTCATGAGTGTAATCCTAGCATGCTGGGAGGCCAAGGTAGGTAGATTGCTTGAGCTCAGGAGTTCAAGACCAGACTAAGCAAGAGCAAGACCCTGTCTCTACTAAAAAAAAAAATAGAAAAAAACTAACTGGTTATGGTGGTGCACACCTGTAGTCCCAGCTACTTGGGAGGTTAAAGCAAGAGGATTGCTTGAGCCCAAGAGTTTGAAGTTACTGTGAGCTATGTCACAACAGCATATAACTGAGTTACTAACTCAATCAATCCTCCCTATCACCTTATGACATAGACAACAAAATTATCCTGTGTTTCAGATGAGGATACTGAAGGACAGAGAGAGGTAACTTGCCCCAAACCACACGACCTAGAAGTTTCAGAGCTGGGATTCAAATTTGTGAAGTCTGGTTCCAGAGCCCCACAATTGTGGGGAGGACTGTTCTTGGCACATACTATTCGTTCATTCATGAGACATGGATGGGGAGCAGAAGGCACAGAGAATGTGCAGCAAGAGGAGTGTCCTCCCGACTCTCCACAAGACCTGGATGCAAATGCACTCTGCAAACATTGAGCACCTGCTATAATTTCTGTTTGCAGATGAGGTGGCAATATGAAAGCAGGTTGGGGGGTCACAGAACTGAAGGAAAGGGTGCCAGGGCCCTATGGACTGAGGGCCCAGAGAGTTCTCTAACAGCTCATGGCTTGGAGCTGCCCCAGTCATTGAAACAGTGGTCCTCAACCTCTTTGGTACCAGGGATGGATTTCATGGGAGACAATTTTCCCACAGATAGGGGTCAGAGGAGAGAATCTGGCAGGAGGCCAAGCTCAGGCAGTGATGGAAGTGATGGGGAGTGGCTGTAAATACAGGTGAAGCTTTACTCGGTCACCCATTGTTCACCTCCTGCTGTGTGGCTCAGTTCCTAACAGGCTCCTGACCAGTACTGGTCCACAGCCCAGGAGTTGGGGACTGCAGATCTATGTCATTTTTACAACAAAGGCACCAGAGTGAGGGTGGTGTTTCCCACGACATGCTCCCTGGACCACCTGCCTATACCAGAGTCTCCCAGGCACTTGTTAAACATGTAAATTTCTTGGCTCCATTCCTGAGCTCTTTAATTTCTTATTTTTTAAATTACAGATTGATGTAAGGTACAAACTATTAGGTTATATTGCTTGCATTTGTTAGGTAAAGTCTAAGGTATAGTCGAGCCTTTTGCCCAGGAGATGTGCCATACACCCCTACGTCGTGTCCCTTAGATGGTAGAATTCCTCTCCCTCTTCCCCCTCATTTGAATGCAGTTGTATTTTTCTCTCTTGTGGGCATGTAGTTGTTCATCTATTGGTTTCATATCAGTACTGAGTACATTGGATACTTGCTTTTCCATTCTTGTGATACTTTACTGAGCTCCTTTATTTCGAATATCTGGGGATTGAGAAGAAAAACTAGTTTAGAAAGAGCTTTGCCCAGATGTTAGAATCTATTCAAAGGCCGAATCAAGGAACCTGGAACTAGTCATTGAATTTCTCTAAACCTCCATTTTTTCACCTGTAATTTGGGAGTGCTAAAACTGATGGCTGTGAGATTGAATGAAACAACGTACGTGCAACTGGTGTATGGAGCAGGCTGGACTCACTGATGTTCAAATTAAAAAACTATTTCCTTCACCACCATCTTTCAAACCTGCCCTGTTGAATCTCCCTCCCCACCTCTGAAAGGCATCCAAGTAGACCCCAGTCTCTCTGCTCTATGTTCAATAGTAAGGGACGGTCTCATTTTCAGGTGGTAACAGGTGCACCCCTTCTGACCCCAGTATGTTAATCTCATATCCAATTAAAGTTCCTCCTCCCCAGCTCGGACCCACTCCCAGAATCAGCTGCTGGGAGGGGGAGGGGCTTACTGGCTTCCTCTATTTCCTCACCTCTTCCTTTCACTCCTATGTTGCCCTCTGCCAGAGGCAGGTCCAGAATAGGGAGTAGAGAAGACAGTGAAACAATAGGGCCTTTCCTGGAGCTGCTGGATCCAGCATGGTGGGGGGGAGGGGAGTTTCTCATGGCGCCACTGTCCGAATATCAGATTTTTCTTTTTTGGGTGTCCTGTGGGTTTTCAGTGATCCCTTCCTTACTGAGAACCTCTGACCTACAATTCACTGTCATGGACGATGTCTCCTCCTACGAGGTCTTCTCTAGCCCTCCCCTCAGCCCCAGCTGATGCCTCCAATATTCCTTTCAGCCCCATGCAGACACTCTGTTGGATCACCTAACCCTGGCTAGCAGCAGACTCTTTGGAACGGTCCTTGCTAAATGATTTGTTTCATTCCACTCCACTTTGATTCCCAGAAAACTTGTATCTTTGTCTACCAAAATTTAGCAGGGCAGGGTTTATCCTTAAAGACCTGAGGCTGTTTCCCCCAGCCTCAGATGACATTTCAGGTACAAAGCAGACAACGTCCCTCTGTTCCCCAACTCCAGGACCTGCAGGGAAGTGGATAGTTCTTGCCCATTGGGCTTCTCCTTTCAGTCCCTGCCTCACCTTGTACTTGGGCTAGAAGTGGGTGCTGGTTACATACCTGGTTTGGGCCATACCCTTTTCCCCATCCTTCACAGATGCCTTAAAATGTAAGGGGCTAGGCACTTGTGGTGTGCAGTTTGGGGCCTCAGCACCTAACACAAAGGTGTCCATAAAGATTTCCAGACCTTTCTCTTCCTAAAACAAGGGGAGTTGGGGATTCAAGGGAGGAAACAAAAGAGCAGAAACCAGGGCTACACAAAGCATCAGTCAGAGCAGGGAGCCTCTGCAGGCTCCGGAGATGGACATAAAACCAGGGATTGGGAGGGATTCGTTTTTAATTAAAAAGCAATCGAGGTCCAGATATAAAGTATCATGACACTAATGGTCCAGGAAATCTGGAACCTTAAATCACAGCAATTTCTCCCTGGAGGGTAGGCCGGGGACCCCGGGATTAGATAGGGGTCTTGGCGTGTGCCAAGGCAGGAAATGCTAAAGGTGAGTGCAGATTCCTCCCCTCTAAGGCATTCAGATATAGGCAGTTGCCAGAATGAGATAGGTTCTATAGATTTGTTCTTTATGTTAAATCTGTATGTAAGTTGGAACAGGTACATTTACCCATTACCTGTAATAGCTTTCATTTGTAAGTACAAGTTGAATGTCAGTCGGATGTCTGTAACTTGGGTACTACCTATAAACAGCTATGTGAGAACTCAGAGGCCTCTGAGTCCAGTTTGGCACTATCATTTTATAAATGGGGAAACTGAGGCCCAGAGAGGGGTGGGAACTTTCCAGGATCACACAGAGAGCAGGGGCAAACCTGGAACCAGACCCTAAACTGCAGACCCTCTCCTTTCTCTGGCCTGTGGCCACACTCCAGGATGACAGGCTTTCCTACACTCCCCTGCCAGGGTCCTCCAGTGGGGCCTGGGGGCAGGAGGAACACTGCTAGGGTTGCTGAGCCCAGAGATGTGATTTGCAGGGCTCCTGGTGGTGGTGGGAGATAGGGCTAACTTAGAGATCTTGCAATTTGAGCAAGCTAGCTGTCCCCCTGGAGCAGAGGCCAGTGGCATTCACACAATTCGATGTGGTCTTCACAATTTGCCTACACACCTTCCAACCAGGACTTCTCAGATGAGGCTTGGAAACCTTGCCAGCCTCAATTTCACCAGCTATATAGTGAGAAGGTTAAGTGGGCCCTCTGTAGAGTCGTTGCCAATACTGACAACCTGTGATTCTATGAGTCTATTAGCTTGCTGTTCCATCCCCCAAAGAGTGGTGTTGTGAAGGCAGAAGGCAACCAGCAGGGCTAAGGGAATGATGAATGGGGAGACAGGAAGTATTTTGAACTCCCAGGGAAAAACTGTAACACAGCCCCCAGCCTTGAACATTCCTCCGTGCCCCCTTATTCTCTGGATTTCCCTCCTCAATGCTAGCCTGAGCCAAAATTCAGACACTTCATTCATTCATCCAACAAAGATTTATTGCTTCCCTGGAATGCTCTGTGCTTCGACAAATCTCATGATGTCTGAGAGCATCTAGCCAAAGTGGGTAGGTCTCCCTGCAGCAGCTGAGTGAAAAACAGGCTGCCAAAGCACCATTGATCTCTTTGGCCACATCAATAGAGATATTATATCCAGATTCAAGGAGGAGATTTTCTCAAACTACTCCATACTAAAGAGTGGTTACCAGTGTGGGAGCATAACTTTGAAGGCAGCCAGAGGAACTGACCAGAGAGGGTGTTCTGGAATGCAAAACATATAAGAATGTTGAGGTTGCTGGAAAGGTCAGCCAGAGAGGAACAAACTCAGGGGGAAAGGTTGCTAGTTCTAAACCCCTAAGGATGTCTTGGGACAGAGGATCACGGGTGACTGGTAGAATTACAGACCAGAGCTAGATGACCTCAGAGATTTCTGGTTCATGCTCTGCCCTGATAGTCTCACTGACTGAAAAGTCCTAGTCCAGCTCACACACTTCCTGTGACAGGCATCTGCCTCTCACCTGGCAGCTGCATCCACAGGAAGATTTTGCTGATAGAAGGTTCTGTTTATTGGGTGGAGCCTGTGGCTCAGTGGGTAGGGTGCCAGCCCCATATACTGAGGGTAGAGGGTTTGAAACCAGCCCTAGGCAAACTGCAACAAAAAAATAGCTGGGTGTCGTGGCGGACACCTATGGTTCTAGCTACTCGGGAAGCTGAGGCAAGAGAATCGCCTAAGCCCGGGAGTTGGAGGTTGCTGTGAGCTGTGACAGCACAGCACTCTACTGAGGGTGATAAAGTGAGATTCTGTCTCTAAAAAAAAGAAAGTTCTGTTTATTTGTGGTAACCCCCACTGGTTACATACGCACTGATCTCTGCCAGACCCCAGGCCTGGTGCTTTATCAACCTTCTTTCACTTAATTCTCACACCCTGAGAGGTAAGAATTATATCCCATTTTCTACAACTTCTGAGGCTGAGACAAGTCAAAAGATTCCCTCCAAGTCCTACAGCTAATAAGAGTAGAGATGGGATCCAATCTTAATCTCTCTGGTTCCAAAGCCGTTTAGACCAGAAAATATTCATTTTTTTCCTGCTCCATCCACACAAAATTCCATGCCTTCTCTAAACCCATGGTATTCTTTCATGAGTCACTGCCCTTGCCTATGAACTCCTTTTGCCTCGAATGTTCTTCTTCCATGTCCAAAAGGGGAAAATTGCTATTCTCAGGGTTATGACATTCTGCATCATTCTCTCTCTCTCTCACACACACACACAGACACACACGTGCCTACTGTGTTTTCTGATACATAGAAGTCACTTGTAATTCCAGTCCTCAACTCAACTCTCACCCACTCTGGGAAGTCTTCCCTACCTCCTCCCTATAGAGAAAGCTGGCCCAGCTGGCTCCTGGCATCTCTCCTGACCTCAACCTTGACACAGAGGAGAGGTCCAAAAAGGAATGTGGAACGTGATGTAATGTTAGACCCTCCATGAAACGTAAAGATGACCATATCTAATTCCTTATGGCTACATGTCCTGAAGCCTAGAGAAGGCAGAGCTGGGAGGACAGGAATACCTAAGTCCTCATCCTATTAGATGTCCTGACCAAAGAAAGAAGGCAGCCAACTGGACAAAGAGGAGGCCCATGGGGGCCTAAGGGCTGGAACTGGCCCTGGGCTCCCTCCTCAAGTCAGTCAACCCTGGAGCAAAGCTCACAAGACTTGCCTCTGGGGCCGTAGAGGGGTGAGCCGAGGGTCAGAGGGAGTTACACAGCTCCTGCCTCCCCACAGAGGCCTTTTATTTTCCAGGCCAAGGGCCTGCTCCTTGCTGGCTGGAGGAAAGGCCCCCGGTAGGTGCTGAGTGTAAGGCTGAGATTCAACGGCTGCCTGTAGCAGGCGCCGGCCCTCAGCTTCTGCTGTAAATTTACAACCCCAAAAAGGCCCTGCATCCTTAGTGGAGTAGGGAGAGGGGGAGGCGGGTTTTTCCATGCCTGGCCCCATTGCCCTACAGAGTCAATGACCTGTTGGAAAGTCTGAGTGAGACAAAGTGGTTCATCCATGCTGGGGAAAGAGATGGGCCTGGCCTGGGCAAAATGGGCCTGCCCATAGAGGCCTCACTTGTAGCCTGCCACTATTTTGACCAGGCCATTTCCTGCTTAGCGCAGGCGCCCACACCTCCGAAGATGAAGTGCAAGGTCCTTGATCTGGAGTCAAAAAACAGAGGTCAGGGAGGGAGGCTGACTCTTTACCCACGGCCCATGGGGGAGCTCTCTGGGCCCAGAGCCATGTGTGCCTGGCAAAGGCTCCCAGTCCTACATGGAGTGGCCCTGCAGTAGCAGCGGAGGAGGGCCAGAGCCCAGTGAACTCTTGATCAATGGTCTTGGAATGGGCCCCAAGAGAAAATGGCAGGAGGAGCCCAGTCCCTGAGAAAATCCTCACTGTAGTGCAGCATGCAGGCTGGGACCACCCAGAGGCCCTCCTCTGGCCTCCTCACCTCTTATGGCTCTCAAAAGCTGGTACCAACACCAGCCACTACTTGGTAGGGCAAGACTCATACAGCAGAAACTCCTGTGTCTCTGAGCACCAGATACAGGAGGGGCCATGGGGGTTCCTGACACCAAGTCCCACTTTTTGCAGAATGAGAAACTGGAACTGAGGGAAAGGAGGTAACTTTTCCAAGGCCAGTAGTCAAGCTTTTTCATGAGCCAGATGCCTGGTACTTTATCCAGCAGCTGAGTGAACCTTGGGCCCAGGCTTAGGACCATGGCAGATTCACAGTATGAGAGCTGCAGGCAACATTCAAGGTTACTTGACATCCCCTGATGCCACCTCTGTGCCAGGCCCTGGGGCTTTGCAGTCCTGGGATGATCAGACCTGCCCCTGTCTTCCTAAACATTTCTTGGAAAGACAGACCACCCGGTTTGCAGTGGTAAGTGTAGGAGTGGGGAGAGGACCAGTGCTTTCTCGGGAAAGCAGAGAGGCTGTCCTGGGCAGGGGAAGAGACAGCAAAGCCACTCAGCTAGGGAGCTGCAAGTGGGTTCAGTGTATCTGGAATGTAGGGCAGGAGTTGGGGTGGGTGGGAAGAAGGGAACCAAAAGGTAAAGCTGGAAAGGCTGGCAAGGGTGAGTTGATGAGGGCTTTGCAAGGTGCACTAAGAAGGTGAGCATTGTCCTGAATCCAGGAAAGGTTCAAGTCCATCCCTCACACAGCCAGTTGCAACAGAGCCAAGCCTGTGGCCCAGGTGCTCAGTTTTCTCTTGCCTCCACCTACTCACCACAAAGAGCCACATGTCCTCTTGCCTGGGATAGCGAGGCATGGAGGTCTGGCCATGGACCAAGGCCACCCCAAATGATCTCTTAAAGGTCCCTCCCTATGACCTTGGGAATCTTGGCCAGACTTACAAAGCCTCACCTTCTCTAACCAGGAATCAGCTTCCTAAAGTCTTTATTTAATTAAGGTAATTTTCTCCCAACCTGCACATCAGACTGAAAACACAAACAAAACAACCAGCCTAAGCCTTTCCCTCAGCTGCTGGGACCGGCTTTCCCACCAAGGAGGGTGCAGCTCCCACCCTCATCCCCCTGTGGGCTGGGCCTAGGGGCCAAGGTGCAGTGGGTCAGGCCTACCCTACCACAGGCTGAGGGAGGGGCCGAGCATAGAGTCCATATAAATTAATTTAATTGGGCCCTATTATCACTTTGCTCCAAGCCTGCAAGTCTAATCTAGCGTTGAAGTAATTCATTGGGTGTGAAGTATCCTGGAGCCAAGACTTCCCTCTGCTCAGGGAACAAACCTCTCTGGCTTGGCCCAGGCCCCGGGCCACTGCAGCCTGGCTCCGCAGAGGGGCTGTGTGGGGAGCAGGGCGGGCAGGGGAGGCCTTAAAATAGCTCTTTGCCTTGGCTGCAGCCCCTGACTTTCCCAGAATGAGGCTCCAGCCCACGCTCCACCCCTCAGTTCACACATACTTAGCCACACGTAGGAGGGGATGCTCTGGCCCTTACAGACCCAGAAGATAGTTGAAGAGGTCCCCAGAGACCTGGGTGAACCCCGAGTACTCTGTGACTTTGGACAAGTTTTTTTTACTCCTTCCTGTGCCTCAGTTTCTCTTCCTGCAAAAGTTCCTGGCTTCTCACTTTAATAGCTACATGACCTTAGGCATGTTATTAAACCTCTCTAAGACATAGTTTCCTCATCTATTAAAGAATCTATTAAAGATAGTAATTACTATCTCATAGTGTTATCAGAAGGATTAAATGAGTTAATGTGTATAAAATGATTAGAAATGTTCCTGGCATACAGTAAGCACACCATAAATGTTTGCTTATTATTATTGTAAAGCTCAGATGGGATGGGGGTGGGGAGAGCCCTCTGTGCAACTGTAATGGCTGACGCCAAGGTACACATGGTAGTTCTAATTTCAGAAAAGTAGGAGGGAGTAGGATGGTATAGTTCCCATGAAAGTTTTGTCCCATGATCAGCACACCTGAGAGCTGAGAGAATGCAAGTTGCCCAGCACAGTGTTGTTATGATTAGATTTGCATAATTTGTGGTGCAATTATTCATACCCTGATGCCAAGTTCATTAAGCAATCAGGCACCATGAACCCAGTGGTTGAGTCCCAATCTGAAGGGGAGACATAGCATAGGGGTACCTGGGGATTCTGGTCTAAGGGCAAAGCAGGACATTCATGCATGAACGCAAGTGTGTACACCACACACCCATAGTGTCCCAGGCGCTGCAGGTGACTTGTCAGGAAGAGGCAAGGGCCATAGGCCCTAAAGGGGTTGTGGAGGCTGAGGATTTACTAAACTGCCTGCCCTTTCCCATAGCTCTCAGAAATACCAGCCTACTTTTGTAGGGCTCCTGTGCTCCCGGTCCTGGGCTGTGCTCATGCCTGCCATCTGAGCCACTCAGCATCCTGGAAGGCAGCACATATTAGCACTGCTTCTAGTATTAATTCCTATTTAACAGATGGAGGAAGTGAGGTTGGCAGATCCAACCCAAATCTCTCCCTAACAAGCACAAAAGTGAAACCAAAGGCTTCTGCCCACTGATATTTTCTCCCTGGTTCAGGGGATGTAGGATATGGGTCTTATCTTTTGGGGAAATAACTAGGAAAAATCAAGAGAATCTTGGGTTGGAAGTTAGTAGAGATGGGTGAGTTCCTTCACCTCTCTGGGCCTCAGTCTCCCCATCAGAGCAATGAGAGTGATAATCTCTCACGGGTGCACAGTACAAATTGGATGAGCCCAGTGACTGACAAGCTCCCATGTGGGTTTTGGCACGAACACTAGGTGCACATGAAATGAAATAGCATCTGAACTCAGTCCCTCAGGTGGCTCCTTACAAATTCCAACCTCGTAAGAAGAGGCCTCTTGGTAATAAGGCCTTGGCTACTGCGTGTGGTCTAAAAGAGACTCCCATGAGCTGCAGAGGTGGTGGGAAATCAGGATCCCAGCTCCATTACCCCCAAATGGAAAGTTCCTTGCTCTGTAGCCAATGGCCATGCTAGGTGGCTGGGAGGTGGGGGATGGCTCTACTCTTTCTTTATTCTCTTCCTTCAACACCCAGGGCACAGCAAAATCCAAGCTGAAAGGTTTGGGTTGAGATTCACCCAGGGTTCTGTGGCACAGGCAGCTTTAACCTACCCCTCCTCTGACACACCTCCAAGCATAGACCTGAGATGACCTGCTGGGTCTGGGCTGAGAGGGCTCCTCTCCACCTTCCATAAGGGCCACCAGGGTCCTGGGAAGGTGGTGGCAGCTCACAGTCAAGGAGTCTCCCCCATCTCATTCTTCCCTCCTTCAGGAATGCTCTTTCTCCTATGTAGGTCCCTGCTGTCCACCATTTATCACCCACATATCACTGTAGCTCTCCAAGCCTTAATGTTCTCATCTTTAAAATGGACTCATAGATCATCCTTCCTCACAGAGGTGTGAGAACTACCTCAATGTACACAAGGCACGTGGTAAATAGTGACAGATGGCTAGGGAGTGGGGTGTTTTGTTTTGTTTTGTTGTTTACCCTATCTAACCCATGATCCTGGGAATGGCAAGCCCAGCTCTGGCTCACCTATCTTCTGCCTAAAACATAGTACTTACATCATTTTCTGGCTGTCTTCTAGGATGCAGCCTACGCCTTTGAAGGGTGTGGGGGCCAGAGATGCTACCAGGGGCCAAGCGAGGAAAGTTCTGATGCTGCAAACACCAGCAGAAGGTCCCAGAGTCACCACGCCAGTGTTAGGTCCCCAGAGGCAGCTTCTGCAATGCCCCTTCAAGTGCCATGTGAGGCCACTGAGCAGCCGCTCCCTGGTCCCTTACACACAGTACTGATTATTGCATTATTTGGAGTATCCCTCAGACTCTCTGGTGCCCAACACCCGCCCTGGTTTCCCAGGGTAAAGCAGGTGCCGGGGAGGAAAGGAAGTCTGGGAGCAGATGGACAAGCTGAGACTGGTGGATGAGCCACATAATCACAGGCAAAGGATGTTCCTTCTGTGCGCCTCAGTTTCCCCCATGCTGTGAACATGTGCTGGCCTTTCCAGGTCCCTCTTCAGGAATGAAGGGCTAGGAATGCAGCAGAAGATGGCCCTCAGCTTCCAAAACTTTGGGGGAACAGCGCTGCTGAAGAAAACTGCTCACCTCAGATCCCTTGCTCCAGGGAAGTGATCAACTTGCAGGGAGGGAAGGCTCAATCCACTCATCCCAAACTGGGACAACTTTGAGGCTGCCCCTGCAGCAGCTGAGATCTTCAGGATACCCTGTGGCAGCCAGCTTCTCCCTCAGCCCAGCCCTGCTTCCTCCCTTCCCTTCCATGGGGAGCATCCTGAGAGCACTCCTCATCAATGTCCTGCCTGCCAGTCTTCCCAGGGAAGCCATCCTGAGGCAGGTGCTGGATGAGAGGTGGTCAAACACCATTCATTGTTGGTGGATGTTTCTGTGCTCAGTGTAAGTCCCCTTCAGACTTCAGGCTCCACGAAGGCAAGGGCTGTGTTTATTTTTGTTCATCACTGTATTTCCACGCCTGGTGTATAGTAGGTACTCAATAGATATAAGCAGAAAGAAGAAAAGCAGGAATGGAGATGTTAGGATGGTTTTAATGAAGGGAAGAAGGTAGTCAGAGAGTACACAGGAGAGCCTAACTGGATCGAGGGTCAGAGGAGACACCTTCAGGACAATGATGTGTAAACTCAGAGTTCATGGGAGGGAAGACATTGGCCAGCAGTGGCTGCTGAGAGGTGGGGACAGATGAATAGAAAGAGACATTCTTCCAAGCAGACACAAGACCACAGGCAAAGGCTGTGACGTAGGAGTGTGAGGAGCTGAAAGAAGGCTGAGGGTGAACTTCAGGGAGGCATGAGATGAGGCCAGAGAAGGGGCATAGCTGGACACCGACCCGTAGACCATGGCTTCAACCTAAAAAGCAATGGGGAGACTGGAAGAGTTTTAAGCAAAGAGAAAGTCAGGAGCACATTTTGGAAAGACATTCACCGCCATGGGAGAAGGGGTAAAAGAGATTGGTTGGGCATCAGTCACAGTCCAGGTAAGACTGGGCTTCCATGAGAATAGTGAGGCAGAGATCTGGAAAAAGCTTCTTTGGAGGTGGTATCCTCAGATTCTGCTGCTTGCCTGTTTAGCTGTTGAGGGGAGAGAGGAGTCTGGGAAGGTGCCTAGATTTTAGGCTGAGCCCCTACATGTGGGTGGGTCATTGGCCAACCTGGGAAAGAAGTGATGGCAGGGGCGGTGGAGTGTTGTACAAATCAGATTGTTCCAGTGTGAGGAGCATGTGGGACATTCAAGGGCAAAGTCCAGGCATCTGTGAGATATAAGATTCTGAACCTGGGAAGAAAAGCCCAGGTCTGGGGAAAGGGGCGGCTTGGAGGTGGACTGTGAGTCTGTGGGGGAAGGCCCCCGTGGGGGTGTGCTTTGAAATCCCACATAGCCTGGGCCTGGACAGAGATCATGCTGGGTAAACATCTGCTGGTTGGATGGGTGGGTGGGAGGATGGATGGATGAACAGATAGGTGGATGAACAAACGGATGGATGGACTGACAGAGGTGTTCTCTCCTCATAGAACCTCAGGCTTTCTGAGGGTGAGGCTCTCTCTTCATGTCCATAGCCTAACCCAGGCCTCAAAGGTAGCCAGTACACAGGATATGGATACGTTAGCCGTCCCCACTGTGAAGATGAAGGAGCAGGAGTGAGGAGGAAGCCGGAGGAACAAGGTAGTCAGGCCCCTTACTCAACAGACAGGGAGCTGAGACCCGCAGTGCCGAGCAGCCCCTCCTCCTCCACAGGTACCTTTGGGAATACTGGGCAACAGTTATCCCCCTGAAAAAGGGGGATACAGTTATCCCCCTGAAAAAGACAAGGAAACTGAGGTCCAGAGGAAATCACCCACTTACCCAAATTCACATCTTCAGACAGCACTAGGGATTAAAATAAACGAATTTGAAGTTTAAGACTTGAGTTCCAATTCCCACTTGGGGGCACTGGTCACTGAGCCATTCCGGCCCCTTGCACTATGGTCCAGCTTTCCTCAGTGACCTTGTGAAGATGAAGAGGCCAGCTCTCTGGGGTGTGGGGAGGCTGGGCTGGGTGCGACACAGACATGGTAACCTGCAGAGCCTTGTAGAAGCTTCCCGACCCTGTGGGTGGACTAAGAGGGCTCAGCCTCCAGCAAGCCCTGGCTTATATCAGTGGGTCTGCTGGCCAAGCAGGCCTGGTTGGGGCAGAGAGATCAGGCTGAGAGAGAGCATTTCTGAGATGACAAGATATGACACAGTGTGGGGCTAACACAATCTGATGGGCCCTTCCTCCACCCGCAGGAGGTAGGGCACAACCTGAGGGGACAGGCACGGGGCGGTACCTTCACCTTGAACATCTGCCAGGGCGCATTTAGCCTCACTCTCATTCTGAGAGGGCGGCTGGAGGGTCCTGTTACCCCACTGTGCAGATGAGGTATTTGAAACCACAGTGGAACAGGGCTTTGCCCAATGTCACCCAGCCAACTAGCGACAGAACTGAGGCCCAAGGCTTGCAGACTGGAGATATCTACTTTGCCTGTTTCTTTCATTCATTTATTAGTTTGTTCAACAATCTTTCTTTCTGGTCTGTCCTGGACC
The DNA here is from genome assembly GCA_963574575.1 of Galagoides demidoff. NCBI lineage: Eukaryota > Metazoa > Chordata > Mammalia > Primates > Galagidae > Galagoides > Galagoides demidoff. The sequence goes on from CAUYQV010076026.1 coordinate 19,863, forward strand.
TGCAGACTCAAGAGAATTAGACAACACCCTTCCCTCAGGGAGCTCTTGGTCTGATGAGGAAACAACCACATAACTAGTCCGTGACAACATGGAGCTTGTGTGGCAACAATTCATAAGGGCTGAAAGAGCCCGGAGTGAGGGCCAATCCGGACTTAGGTGTAAAGAAGCTTCCTGGAGGTTGTGTCTGTAGGAGAAGAGGGACTCCCAGAGTTATACTCTCAGCCGGGGCAGGGAGCACCAAGGTGTGAAAGCCACGTGGGAGGGAAGACACAGGAACCCACAGAGGGGAGAATCCTGCTGTTAATTCAGCCCCCCTGAATTAGGGATATTTGCTGCAGGAAACCCCAGGGGTGGGGAAGGGCAAAAGGAGGCACTGACAGAGTGGTCTCAGCCTTCTGGGAAACAGTATAAATAATGAGAGTGTCTTTAACTTTCTGTGTGATTTTGATCTGGTCCTTGTTCCTCTCTAGCAACCAAAAAGAGAAATTTTAGCCTGGAATCCCCCTGTGTCTAGGTACCTAATCTTGAAGCTACACAGAGTCAGAGGTGGAAGGGTCCTTGGAGTCTAGGCCTTGCCCTCCATTATCTGAAAGAGAAACTGAGTCCCAGGGAGAAAACAGTCCTGCCTACATCACATAACAAGCGAGCCAGGCCCAGATTCCAGGTTTCTGATTCCCAGTCTGACCTGGTTATGGCACAAAACACACTTCCTCCTATCCTTTCAAGACTAGTGACCCTTATAGGGAATCTGTTGTAGTCATTTGGTGTACCCCCTGTGGTTGAGCAGAAGTAATTTAACCTTTACCCCGAAGAGAAAGTGTTCAGAATGCCTTTGTGGTCTAAATCCACCTGAGTGCTGAAGAACTTCCTTGAATCTGCCCCTGATCCCTCTAGCTGCAGCCATCTTCCCTGAGGGTGTCTTTGGGGGAGGGCACTGTGGAGAAGGGTGTCTGCTTGGTGGCAATGCCTGCCAGCCCATCACCACACCTGCCCACCAGCTTCACACCACTTGGTGAGGTCATCTTCTCCCTGGGAGGCTTCCTCCTGGGAGCTCTAATGGTGTACCGATCACAGCTTCTCTTTGACTCAGCCAAGGGGTCCAGCCAGTTCTGGTGGAAGGTTACTCTTCCCCTAGATGATTAATCTCAGGGCAGGGCACCTTTTCCAACCACCACCCAGTTGTGAATGGCAGGGTGTCTGGCCACTGCTCCATAGCTGTGGGCTGCAGGGAGAGGTCCCTGGTGGGAAAAGTCAGATCAGCCACTGAGGTGGTCCAGATCCTTTCCTCCTGCCTCCTGGCTCTTCCTCAGGCCCTGCCTCATCCCTGAGACATCCATTCCCTGCCCAGGGAGGTGTGTAGAGAAGAGTGCTTGCTCCCCTGGTCAAGAGAGGGAACAAACATGTTTCCCCTGCTTGTGTAAACGCCTCCTTCACCAGTCCTCACAGCCACTCCATGAGCAATGGGTGTCACCATCCCCCCAGATCAGCTTCTCAGTTGGGGAACTGGGACTTAAATGTAAATCTTTTGGAATCCACATTTACTCCTTATCCTAAGCTGTCCCCATTCATGTGTAGAGAAAGTCTATTCATTCATTATTTTTTCTTAAAGTGATTGTAACTGGTAGGGGTAACTAGCAGAGGGCAGAGACTCCATAAATATCTGTTTAATGACCGGGTGAGCAATGAACTAGTTCTCAAGGAAGGGCTGTTGAGGTGGCCTGCCTTTCTTGGATTCAGAGCCAGCCTGTTGGCCACCATACTGTCTGTGCAGAGATGACAGCTGAGGCCAGAGAGAAGCTGCCTGTGGGCAGAGCAATGCTTGTCCCTCTCAACTTCCCAAGGTGTCATGTCCTCTCTCTCAGCCACCACTTCAGGGGGTAGATAAGGCAAATCTGAGGAGGAGGAAGGGAACCCCCTGGCACAGCAAGGCCTCCAGCCACAACTAAAGGGATGGCCTCCACTCATGGAGCCACTCTGCAGAGATCCAGGGCAATGGGGCTACATCTTCCTTGCTCTGCTCGTTACCACGTTCTGCCCACCTGTCTACGGCACTAGGCCTTGCCTCTTCCTGGATCACCAGGTCAGCCCCTTTGCTGGCCTCCAGTCACGGGTGTCTGCCTCATGGCAGCCATATAAGTACTTCTGGTCCTCAAGTCTGCATTGGTCCCTGCCTGACTCAGAACAAACAAGGAGGGAACCTCACTTCTTGAGGGCCCAGGCATCCTGAGTGGCCTCCTGATAGTTTCATACCGGCCTTACTCAACCCTCTGGAAGATGTGGTCCCACTGTCTTGGACCTCTGTAGAGAGGCCCCATGAGCTGAGGTGATCCCTTCAGTTGTGGCCAGAGATCTTGCTGTGCCGGGCAGCTGGCTGAGCAGGGTTCCATTCACTTGCTTGCCATGTGACCTTAGGCAAGTCTTCTCTCCTCTCTGCACTTCAGTCTCTCCTGAAAAATAGGCATAATAATTCCAATCTGACCTCTTCAGATGGTTGTGAGTATTGAGAGGCTGTGTGTGTAAACACCAGCACAGTGCCTGGCCCACAGCAGGTGTACAGTGACGTGGGAACCCTTCCAGAGTGTACCCCTTATTCTGTCATTCATCCAAAAGACCACACTAAGTCCACCTGGAGCCAAGCCCTGTATCAAGGTAGTAATGGTGCACCAGGCATCAGGGTACCCACCTCAGAGGTACTGCAGCAGAGGAGAGGGGCACAGGGACCCTCAGTCACACAGTCATGGCTGCGGGAGCCTGGGAGGGGTGGCTGAACCCCACATGCTGAAAGCCCCTGCTGACTGGTAAAGGATGAGTAGGAATTTGGCAGTAACATCAGCTTGAATAAAGGCATGAGGGCCAGAATGAGTAGGGGTCTGGGAGCCCAGAGCAGATCTGCGTGGCTTATGGAAAAAGGCTGGAGGGAAGGTGCAGAGACCCGAGGCATTGGACTGAGGGGCTAAGCTGACTCTAGGGGTGATGGGAGGCAGAGAAGGGGAAGGTGATGGTTGGATCCGTGTGCAAGAAAAATCCCTGAGCTGGGGCAGGGCCAGGCAAGCATGGAAGAGACCACAGTGCAGGCATCTGGGAGGAGGCTGGGATGGTGGTCCAGGCATGCAGATGTTGAGAACTGAATGGGAAGCTGCAGGAGGAATGGCAAAGAGGAGGCACACTGCTGGGAGATTTAGGTGGAAGGGGCAGGATGACTTCCCACATCTGATACACTGGAGCTAACCCCTAACCAATCCTGGGCCTTAGTATCCCTACATGTGAAATAGGAACACAATCCAGAAGAGCCCTGGAAGTCCTCTCTGCTCACTCACCCTGTGGCTCTGTAGAGCAAGTAGCCTTCCTTGTTCAGGTGAAGGGGGAGCAAACCCCAGCCCTTCTCCCAGTCTCATCACTGGAGATAGGGCCCAAGCACCAGGACCAAGCAGGATAAGGGGTCTCACAGGTAAGGGCAGCTAGCCTAGCTCTGGGGGCTGAATACACAGAGCTGCAGCGCCACCTACCGTCCACTTTGGAAGAGGCCATCAGTCCCAGGAGCCTGGCTCTAACCTAAATAAATCCCAGTGGACCGAAATACAAAGGGTTCCATCTGGGACCAGCTGCCCTTGTTCTACCCTTCACCCCCACCCCCACACCTCTCCAGGTGGCTCACTGGAAGTAGAATGTTTCCTTTCCTCTTGGATTTCATGACTCCTCACTGCCCTTGGATTCCATGCTTGCTTCTTTGCATAGCATTCAAGGCCCTTTCCATCCCAGACTCTGCTGACTTCTGCAGCCCCATCTCCTGTACAGCAAAATATCACCAGTTCACAACATATGAACTAACATATGGTCTATAGCCTCATGGCTTTGTATATATTATTGCCTGTGTTTGAAATACCATTCTCTGCCTTTTTGGCTTAGAAGCACACAGTCATCAAAGACCAGTACAAATGTTACCTCCTCTGTGAAGTCTTCCTTAACATATCTTTCCCCCCAAGTTCACTACTAAGCACAAAGCCTGCCTGTACTAAAGTTTCAATCCCATCTTTCTCTGGGTTGCCATAGTCCCTGTGCTACCCTTTATCCCTGAATAAGCCAGAAATGTTTCTGAGCCCATCTCTTGCTTTGAGAGAGTCTTTAAGGGTAGAGACTATGTGTAAACTATTGCTTCCCAGTGTAGGATCATTGAATAAAGTTGAATTTTTTAAGCATCTACTATGGGCCATTGGACTGACACGTTCCCACGCCTTACCTCATTACCACGAGTCTGCTCACCTGTGTGGAACACGGGCATCTTTAGCACTTTGCTCCTGCTCTGTCAGCCAAAATGCCCTGCCAGGAGCCTGCTGCATGACCATGGGGGCTCACTCGACTTTTCAGCTATCTTGTCACTTGTAAGGCTTTTTCATCTAGGACCTACCTAAATCCCAGGGCTATGCTCACACACATCTCATCCTGTTTTTTTCTAAGGTGCTCACCTCCCATACCCTGATACCTAATGCAGCTGTTCAAAGCCAGGCCCTTGCCAGTTTGTCATCTTAGATCTGTAGCTGTGGCCAGGCCTTTAGTCCATCCCCTTTCCTCCCTTCCCACTGCCAGTACGTTGGCCCAGGCATGTGACCTCTGCTAAGAGACTCCTCACCCATGCCCCTATAACCACTCTGTTCCCTCTCCCATACCAGACCAGAGTGGTCGTCTTTAAAAGCAAATTACTGGCCAGTCACAGTCTGGCTTAGAATCCTCCAGTGCCCACCCGACCCCTGCAGCATGGTTACACAAGGCACTGCTTAGGACTAATCCCTGCCACCCTCTCCAGCCTCATCTAGAGACACTTCATCTTGAACTCAACATTTCAGTGACACAGTATTTGAACTTCCCCCAGCTGCCTTCCTCTAGGTCTTTGCATATCGTTTCCTCTGCTCATCATGTTCTTTCCCCTTTCAGAGCTTAGAGGCCTTCCCTGACCTCTCAGCTGAGTGGGGAGCCCTCCTCCAGCACCCCATAGCGGGCGTGCGTCTGCCAGCTCAGCCCGCACCCCGCAGGCACCCCTCTATCCCTCAGGCTGCTTGGTGGGTGAGATGCTGTCTGGCGTCGGCTTCTCCTTGCGGGGTTCCGAGGAGGAAGGTGGGACAGGGCCAGAAGGCGTACTGGAAAGTCAGTTTCCGCACCCTGCGGCCCGAATATTTATGACCTGCTGTAATGGCTGGCGGGGGGTGGGGGTGGGGCCGAGGCTGCGTGGCAAGCGCTAAGCGAGGTGCCTCGGAGTCTCCCGCGGAGTCTCCCGCGGCCTCAGGACAGTGGTCGGCGCGTACGGAGAGAGGCCTGAGCCCTCAACCTCGGGTGACCGGCAGCCGGGCAAAGAAGATCCTCCAGCTGTTTCCTTTTACGAGCCGCGTGGGACCGACCCATGGAGGCAGGCAGGAGCCAGGGAGAAACAGGTGTGGCGCCCACCCCGCGGCCTCGGAGAGAACTTCTCCCCTTGAGCTCCGCAGGACTCGGCCCCCCCCCCCCGCCCCCGTCCAGGCGGGAAACTGAGGCAGTCCCCCAGCCAGAACTAAGAAAGGCGGTGCTGACTCCAAGTCTGCTCTATCAGCCATGCCCCTTGGCATCACGGAAGGCCAAGGGCAGTTCTCTCTTAGGTGACCACAAGAATCATCAGGAACAGTTGTTAAACTGAAGGTTCTAGGGTCTCATCTCTACCAGAGATTAGGTCTAGGGTGGGACCCCAAAACCAGCTTTTTAAAACAAGTAGACAGTCCACACTTTGTGAAACATTGGTGAAGGGATATTTTGGAATAGGAAGCTCCCCCTTGGCCTGGATAAAGCAGAGAGACTAGGCATGAAAAGGAGGGGTTTGGATCCTAAAGACAAGTCTTTCCTGCTGAGTGATTAACTTCTCTGTGCCTTGATTTTCTCTTGCCTAAAATGGAGGTAACGTCAACCCACAAGGTTCTGTAAGAGATCTGTGTACAAGTGCTTTGCAGACTTCACCACCACCATCCTCATTATTTGTTGTCCCTGCCAATCCCCTAGACAGGGAGTGAATCCAGCCTGAAAGGATGAGGATGATGAGTTCATATGCCACCCTCTCTGTAAAAGGCAGCCCAGAGTCCGTTACTTGGGGAAGTCCTCCTTCGCTACTCCCTTACCCCTATTTGGTACTCCTTTCCTGATCCTGGGGCTAACTTTGCAGTACTTGTGCCATTTTCACCAAAATGTGAGCTCTTCCTTTGGAGATCCTCAAAGTTAGCACAGCAATGTCAGAGCGCTGCGTGGTGAAGACAAACTTGAGCTGAAGTCTCAGTTCTGTCACTTATGAGCTATAGGATCTCAGTCTGTGACTCCACCTTTCCAAGCCTTGATAGCTGTAAAGTATAAAGGTTTTTGTTGTTGTTGTTGTTTGGTTGGTTGGTTGCCCTGGCTAGAGTGCCGTGGCATCACAGCTCACAGAAGCCTCCAATTCCTGGGCTTAGGCAATTCTCTTGCCTCAGCCTCCCGAGTAGCCGGGTACTGGCACCCACCACAACACCCAGCTATTTTTTGGTTGTACTTGTCATTGTTTGGCAGGCCCAGGCTGGATTCGAACCTGCCAGTTCTGGTGTATGTGGCTGGCACCTTAGCTGCTTGAGCTACAGGCTCCACCCAAGTATAAAGGTTTGAATGAAATACTGTCTATAAAACATTGCAATGTCTATCACTCATTTGGTCCAGCTGGATTATACAAAATACAAGACTAAGGAAGGCATTACAAGGGGTGGCTTTTAACCTGGGCTTTCAGAACTAGGAAAAGTCTTAATGGGTCAAGAACTGGTGGGAAAGAACTCCTATAGGCCCTTCTCCATATTCTGGTTACACTGTGTTTACATTTATAAATTGGCAGTGGAGAATTCCTGATCTGAAATATGTTATTGCTATTCATTTAAAAATTGAACTAGTATAAAAATACAAAGTTGAACTCACACCGTGGTCTTTCCTGAAACCAATTAAAATGACAATAAACAGGCTTATCAAAATATTGGAAACCAGACTGATCATGGTGGCTTATGCCTATTATCCAAGCATTTTGGGAGGCAAGGTGGGAGGATTGCTTAAGGCCAGGACAAGAGCAAGACTCTGTCTCTACAAAAAAACAGAAACATTAGCTAGGCATAGTGGTGTACACCTGTACTTCCAGGTACTTGGGAAACTGAGGCAGGCAGATTACTCAAGCCCAGGAGTTTCAGGTTGCAGTGAGTTATGATGATGCCACTGCTCTCTAGCCTGGGTGACAGAGCAAGGCCTTGTCTCAAAAAAATTTAAAAAGTATTGGAAACCAGACATAGACAGCAAGAATGGTAACTGACCAAATCCTAAATAGGCTACAAAAACAGTTGAGAAGTAGCCCAACTGTGAAATCCCTAAATGGTTAAGGAATTGGTTGTATTAAGTACTTCTGGAAAGTGGGTGGGTGGGTGGGCCCAAAACAGGAAGACTGCTTGGAAATCTAATTAAGAAGCAATCTGATTCTCAGATACCCTTTTCCCTGGCAAAAACTAATACGTCAGGCCAGATATTGGAAGAGCTTTTTTCTTGACTAACTTGAAAGAAAAGATATGGAAGGGCCCAACCAGATCCCTGTGCAGAACACCAATCCTGTACAGAGGGTATCAAATCTGTTTTAGTGTTCAATTCTTAAATATGAGCAAACCGCAAAGGATAAGTAAGCATTTGATGAAAGCCTAAATCAGAAAGAAGTCAAAATAATAGGGGAAAAAATAAACAAATAAGGATGTTAGAAGACAGAGCAACTATACAAAAAGTGGGTACCTGGGCTCAGTGCCTGTGGCTCAAGTGGCTAAGGCACCAGCTACATACACCTAAGGTGGCCGGTTCGAATCCATCCCGGGCGCCAAACAACAATGACAGCTGCAACCAAAAAATAGCCAGGCGTTGTGGCGGGCGCCTGTGGTCCCAGCTACTTGGGAGGCTGAGGCAGGAGATTCACTTGAGCCCAGGAGTTGGAGGTTGCTGTGATGCCACGGCACTCTACCCAGGGTGACAGCTTGAGACTCTGTCTCAAAAAAAAGTGGGTACCCTCATATTAATCTGAACTAAAAGATACAAATAAACATTTTTTAAAATGAAAAAAAGTAGAGGATCTAAAAGGGAGAGAAAGCTATAATTAATGCCCAAAGAAATAAAATATTGTGTCCACAGAAAACATCAGATGCTACAAAAAAAGAACTCTTAGAAATTAAAAAAATACAGCAGCAGAATTCAAAAGAATGGTTGGAACTGAGAGGGGTGGCTCAGGTCTGTAATCCTAGTACTTTGGGTGGATCGCTTGAACTCAAAAGTTTGAGACCAGCCTGAGCAAGAGTGAGACCCGGCCTCTAGAAAAGCTAGCAGGCATTGTGATGGACACCTGTAGTCCCAGCTGCTTGGGAGGGTGAGGCAAGCAGGTTGCTTAAGCACAAAAGTTTTAGGTTGCTGTGAGCTATGATGCCATGGCACTCTACCCAGGGTGACAGAGTAGGACTCTGTCTTGCAAAAAAAAAAAAAAAAGAATGGTTGGGAGATACATTTGAGAAAATATAGGAAAAAGGCAAAGAGATGGAAAACAAAACATAATTAGAGGGCTAGTCAAGGGGATTCAATATCTAAAGATAGGAATTCTAGATGGGATTAGAGAAAATATCTGAGAACTAAAATAAATGAATTTCAGATTGAAATGGCCCACTGGGAACTCAGCACAATATATGAAAATAGTTTCACACCAAGACCTCAAGATCTCAGAATCCTAAGAACAAAGAGAAGATCACAGATGGAAGAAAAAACAAGCAGGTTTCATACGAACAATTAAGAATCAGAAATGTCACTCGGTTTCTCAATAGCAAGATGGGAATGAGGAGACAATGAGAAAGTGCCTCTGAAATATGAAGGGAAATTATTTCCATCCCAGAATTCTATACCCAGCCAAATGATTATCAGGGGTAAAGATAGGATACATTTTCAGTCAATAAGTTCTCTTTGCATGTTTCCTCAGGAAGATGCTGGAGGGATATGCTTTGGTAGAAATGAGGAAGTAAACAAAGGAAAGGGGCAGAGATCCCCAGGCCAGTGATTGTGTAGTAGAAAGCCACCCCTCCTAATGGGAACAGGATGGAAGACTCTGAGAGACATTTCTTCAGGAAGGTGAAGTTGGTAACATATCCAATGTATTTAAACATACTGAGAGGAGATTTATGTAACTGTAATTGTCATGCAATTACAAGGGAAAAATTATAGAATACTATATGGCTCAGTTGTAGACGACATTTACATGGCCTAATAATGCAAACAGTGACTACTCTTCCAACCAAACGTGTGATGTAATTATACTTGGAGACACAAAATGTGCATGTGAATGTTGAGGTGACCAGATTTTAACATTGGTAAAGCAGGACACCACTGAGGGGGGCGGGTGGGCGAGGCCTGACAACACAAACTTTGATAAGCTGTTCTTGATAATCAGTTCTCAACAATTATTTGTTATGATTAAAGTTTAACATTATAAAATTAGCAAAAATAATATAAAACTCATATCCTGGCAAAATAGCCACATGGCAGCCGAAAACCATATATTCCCCTCCTGTTCTCCTGTGTTCCCCAGCTTGTCATGCATTCTTTCCAAAAATCAGGACTTTTTTAAAACACCGCAGGACGTGGGACAAATTGTTAAAAATCAGGACTGTACCGCCAGAAGTGGGATGTCTGGTCACCTTACTGGGGAAGGGGGAAGGCTACTTGTTTGTTCCAGACAGTTTGGCTCCTTCTGAGCTAATTGTCCTTGCCTAGAAGCAAAGGAGGGAGCCAGTCTCCTTCTGGCTTGCACAGAAGGGGAGTAGGGACCTTGCCCCCGAGGGGAGTAGGGAGTTTACATTAGCCTTTTCATTTCCAAATGAAGTTACATTAACCTTTTCATTCCCAAATGGAGTTATGTTAACCTTTTCAGCAGTCAAAAACAGTATATTCCCTTCCCATTCTCCTGCTGTTCCCTAGCTTGTCCTGCATTCTTTCCAAAAATCGGGACTTTTTAGAAACGCCACAGGACACGAGACATGGGACAAATTGTTAAAAATTGTATCTGTCCTGCCAAAAGCGGGACTTCTGGTCACCTTAGTGAATGTGGAGAGAGTAAATGGAGAAGGGAGGGGAGAGGAAGGAAGAGAGGGAGGGGGAAAGGGAGAGGGACTGAAAAATCAAGAAGTAGCAATATAAACAAATCATTTAGAGGTGAAAAGCCTCTGTAGAGTGGAAAATATTGTGTCTGTGCCTGTGTGTGTGTGTATATGTGTCTGTGGGGGCGGGGTGCTTTCCACTGCGGGTCTTATAGACGTTCTAAACTATGTCCAGGTATAACTTTTTTTTTTTTTTTTTTTTTTTTTTTTGTGAAACTGACAACAAACCCTTAAGTCAGGGCTATTAGTGACAGGAAGGCAGTCATTTTCAGCAGAAAGTCTAGCTAGATACTAACCAACACTGTGAGGCTGGCAGGAAAACGTTCTGAGGACTGTGGGATGCTAAGTAGAGCAGGTGGGATGCAATCCATCTATTGAGGATAAGTTCAAGTGCCCATGCCTTTGAGAAGTCTTCCATGGGCCCTTCAACCTCACGTGATGCTTCCTTTCTCCTTTCCCTTTATCCCATTCTTTTTTTTTTTTTTTTTTTTTTGAGACAGAGCCTCAAGCTATCCCCCTGGGTATAGTGCCATGACATCACAGCTCATAGCAACCTCCAACTCCTGGGCTCAAGCGAGTCTCCTGGTTCCACCTCCCAAGTAGCTGGGACCACAGGCGCCCGCCACAACGCCTGGCCATTTTTTGGTTGCAGCCATCATTGTTGTTTGGCGGGCCTGGGCTGGGGATTCAAACCCGCCACCTTAGGTGTA
>CAUYQV010076028.1:0-23833 GCA_963574575.1 Galagoides demidoff
TCAAGCGAGTCTCCTGCCTCCGCCTCCCAAGTAGCTGGGACCACAGGCGCCCGCCACAACGCCCGGCCATTTTTTGGTTGCAGCCATCATTGTTGTTTGGTGGGCCCGGGCTGGGGATTCGAACCCGCCACCTTGGGTGTACATGATTGGCGCCTTAGCCGATTGAGCCACAGATGCCGAGCCAGCCCAGGCATTCCTTACTGCACCCTTGAACTCCTGACCCGAAGTGATCCTGCTACCTTGGCTTCGTAGAGTGCTGGGATTAATAGGCCGCTGTGCCCACCATACCTCTGATTCATTGTTTGTATTGGTGAGTAATTGTTCATGGTGTGGCTACTCTATAAAATATTTGATCATTCCCTCTTACTGTGAGCATTTGCTTAAAGTTTTTTTTAAAGCACCATGAACAGTGTTGCAGTAAACATCCTTAAGGATATATCCTTATGTTGGTCCTTTTTTCTGTGTGATAAATCCTGGATTTTATTTCTGTGAGATTGCTGGATTGAAAGATACATATTTCTTTTATTTGAACAAAAACTGATAGATTATTTTCCATAAAAGGTTAAGCTAGAATTAGTTCTTTCTCTAATGTAAAAAAAATAGCCTTTTCTTCATATCCTCTCTAACATTCAGTGTTATTTGTTTTATTTTATTTTTACAAGTAATTCACATTTATTATTTAATTTCAGATTATTATGAGGATACAAATGTTTAGGTTAAATGTTGTTTAACCTAAACATTTCTAAAGTAAAGTTCAAGTTGTAGTTGAGCCCTTCACTGGGTGGGTTGAACACCCTCACATTGTACACATTAGGTGATATCTTGCCAGTGTTACTTGTTATTGATGGCCTTAAGAGTGTGAAGCAGTAGCTGACTTTACTTTAACTTGTGTTTCTCCTGGCCACTGTTGCATTCATATAGCTGTAAGTCATTGGATTTGCTCTTTTGTGATGTGCCTTTTCATATCCTCCATTTTCCCAAAGTTGTATCTATCTTTTTGTTTGCTGGAGCTCTTCATAAATTATAGCTATTTAATGTTTACCTAATATCTGCCAAATGCTTTACATGTTTTTTTTCTTTTTTTCTTTTCTTTTTTTTTTTTTTTTTTTGAGACAGAGTCTCAAGCTATCCCCCTGGGTAGAATACCATGGCTCATAACTCACAGCAACCTCCAACTCCTGGGCTCAAGTGAATATCCTGCCTCAGCCTCCCAGGTAGCTGGGACCACAGGCGCCCGCCACAACACCTGGCTATTTTTTGGTTGCAGCCCATCATTGTTGTTTGGCGGACCTGGGCTGGATTTGAACCCATGACCTTAGGTGTATGTGGCTGGCGCCTTAGCCACTTGAGCCACAGGCACCAAGCCCACATGTATTTTTCTAAATCTGTCATTTGCCTTTTAACATTGCATGTGTTTTTTAAAAAAACATATCAAAGTGTTTTAATTTTCATATATATGTGTTTATCTTTTGTTATGGCTGGGGATTTCCTGTTGTGGGTAACAATGTCTTCTCCCACCTTAGATGATCCACACACATCTACATGTTTGTGTACTGCAAGGTTAAATCATAGAAGGAAAGCAACTAGGGAAGACATATAAGGCATTTGACATTGCAATTATGGGAGTAGATTAAACAGTTTATTTGAGGCTGTTGCCTTTATATTTCTTTTATGAAAGACAACTTCAGTTTGGTGTTTCTTGGAAAAAATCTTTACATTTCAAATGTGGGTTTCATATAAATTGACATATTCTAAATACAGAATCCTTTTGTAAAAATGACTTGGTTGAATACAAGCTAATAGTTAATTGCCTGCCTTTCAGCTTTGAGACTTTTAAAAAATTCTTTTTCACATAGACCATTTTAATTATATAAGATCAAAATTCATTTGACCTGGATGGAAGAAGAATCCCAAACATAGGGCTGGTTTAGTGATGGTTTTCGGTTTTTCCTGCTATAACATTCTGTGATAAACCTTCATTTCACAACTCTCATTGCCATCATATCTGCAAATTTTTGTCCTATAAATAGCTTTAAGAATAATGATTTTGTTTTTATTTTTTACCCACATTTGCAGAATTTGAGTGGATATCTGTGAATTATTTGTGGATATATAAGTTTCCAAATATAAGCACTCTGAATGTCTACATATGTTCAAGTTACTGGCTCTTTTTCAAATTAAGCAGAAGCAGTACAAGACTCAGAATCAGACGGGTAGGGAGCACAGTTAAAAAAAAAAATAAAAAATCTTTGACAAAAGATGAAGTAAATAATAGCTTTCTCTTTAAAATATATAGGGGCTATTTTGTCTCAATCTGGGGTTGTTTGCTTCTATTTTCCCATAACTGAGGGCATGTACTTATGTCTGCACATACACTTTCTTATATAGACTTAAGTGGAAAGGGTAAATGCTTGAGAGCGCCCATGTAAGAACAGAATAAAATACTTGAATGAGAAGGCTGCCAGGCATCACTGAAGAGAAACTTAAGTGGGAGACAAACAGAACAATTTAACAAACTCTTGAGACTGCAGTAGTGTAAAATAGAGAGATGATCGATAAAGAGTTAGCATTGCCCCTGTGTGAGGATGACATACAAATTTGTGAAGTGTTCTATATTTTTGAAGATTCTTTAAAGAATTAAAAGTAGATCTACCATTTGATCCAGTAATCCCTCTACTAGGTATCTACTCAGAGGAGGAGGAGTCATTTTATCAAAAAGACAGGTGTACTCAACTGTTAATTGCAGTATAACTCACAATTGCAAAATTTGTAATCAACCCAAGTCCCCATAAATATGTGAGTAGATTAACAAAATGTATATGTATACTATGGAATACTATTCAGCCACAAGGATGAATTAAAGAGGAACAAGATAGCCAACAAAAGCCTTTTGCAACAATTTGGATAGAACTGGAGACCAATATCTTAAGTGAAGCATCCAAAGAATGGAAAAATAAATATCCCATGTACTCACTGTTAAACTGGAACTAACTGATGAGCACACATGTGCACAGAGAGAAGTAAAACAGTGAGAATCAAGCAGGGGAAAGGGTAAAGGAGAAGTGGGTGAAAACCCTTCTAATGGGTACAGTGAGCACTGTCTGGGTGCTGGGCACACTTACAACCTTGTCTGAAGCATAACAAAATTAATATATATATCTCCACAAAATTTGTACAATAGTAATATTTTTGAAAAAAATGTTGCTTTTGGGCAGTACCTGTGGCTCAGTGGGTAGAGTGCTGGTCCCATATACCGAGGGTGGCAGGTTCAAACTGCAACAAAAAAATAGCTGGGCATTTTGTTGTGAGCTGTGTAATGCCACAGCACTCTACCAAGGGTGATAAACTGAGACTCTGTCTCTACCAAAAAAAAAAAAGTTGCTTTACTTTCCCCACTCCCTGCAAAGTTTTATGATCTTCAAAGCATGCTAGAGTTTAAAATGAAATATCTACTTCTAGTCCAAGTAGAAGATACTGGACTAGAAGGGCTGTTAAACAACAAAAAAAGAAATTATGGGCTTGACACCCATAGCACAGTGAGTAGGGCACTGGCCACATACACCAAAGCTGGCGAGTTCAAGCCTGGCCTAGACCTGCTAAATAACAATGACAACTGCAACCAAAAAATAGGTGGGTGTTGTAGTGGGTGCCTGTAGTCCTAGCTACTTAGGAGGCTGAGGCAAGAGAATCGCTTAATCCCAAGAGTTTGAGGTTGCTGCGAGCTGTGATGCTACAGTACTCTAATGAGGATGACATAATGAAACTCTGTCTCAAAGAAAGGAAATTATGTGTTATAGTGCAAATAGAATAAAGGATTTTAAAGGCAGAACTGATTTGACCTACTAGGCCTCTCTATTAGAAAAAATTCCTGCCAAGTCTCTCTGTATTTTTTTTTTTTTTTTTTTTTGCAGTTTTTGACTAGGGCTGGGTTTTGAACCTGCCACGTCTGGCATATGGGGCTGGCGCCCTATTCCTTTGAGCACAGGCACTGCCCTTGTATTTATTTTTCATTTCCCTTTCTATTGACTCACTTTTGTTGGCTATTTTGTTCCTCTTTATTCTATGTAGATAGTATCCTTTAAAAAGGGTAATAGGCAGCGCCCATACTCAGTGGGTAGGGCACCAGCCATATGCATTAGGGCTGGCAGGGTTCCAACCCAGCCTGGGTCTGCTAAAACAATGATGACAACTGCAACAACAACAACAAAAAATAGCTGGGCATTGTGGTGGGTGCCTGTAGTCCCAGCTACTTGGGAGGCTAAGGCAAGAGAATCACTTAAGCCCAAGAGTCTGAGGTTGCTATGGGGTGATAGCTTGAGACTTTGTCTCACCCTCCAAAATAAATAAATAAAAAGGATAATAATGTCTTATATAATATAATCCTGTGTATGCAGAGGTATTTCACATTCCCTGGGACATGTGATTTTCCCTGTAAGATTGGTAATATATTTTCACTTATCCCACATTTTTGAGTACCTCTTGACAGATCCTTTGGATTTCAGAGTGAAGAAAATTTTGGAGTTTAGAATGTAAGAGCAAAAATGGTTGGCCCAAAGACTTAGCCCATAACTGGCTTTTTAACCTTCATGTTTTAACCAAGCAAGCAAACCAGCCAGCTTTTTTTTTTTTTTTTGTATGTAGAATGGATTCTACAATCCTGAAACTTGTTGCTATTATGAAGTATAACCTTTAAGGTGTCAATCTCTCTCTCTCTTTTTTTTTTTTTTGAGATAGAGTCTCACTCTGTTGCCCAGGCTAGAGTGCCATGACATTAGCCTAGCTCATAGCAACCTCAAACTCCTGGGTTCAAGCAATCCTCCTTCCTCAGTCTCCTAAGTACAGGTACCCACCATAATGCCTGGTTAATTTTTTCTATTTTTTTTTTTTTTTCTTTTTTAGTAGAGATGGGTTCTTGCTCTTGTTCAGGCTGGTCTTAAACTCCTGAGCTTAAGAGATCCTCCCACCTTGGTTTTCCAGAGTGCTAGAATTACAGGCATGAGCTATTGCATCAGCCTCATCTTTACTAGAGCTATTACATCAGCCTCATCTTTAATTTCTGTTATTAAGATGGGAGGTAGGCTGAGTGTGGTAGCTCATACCTGTAATCTCAGCACTCTGGGAGGTAGAGGTGGGAGGATCCCTCAGGAGTTGGAGACCAGCCTGAGCAAAAGCAAGACCCTATCTCTACTAAAAATAGAAATAAATTAAATGTGAGTTGTGGTGGGCACCTGTAGTTCAGCCACTGAGGAGGCTAATGCAGGACGATTGCCTGAGCCATGGAGTTTCAGGCTGTAGTGAGCTATGATCATCCCATTGCACTTTACCCTGGGAGACAGAGCAAAACCCTGTCTCTACTTTAAAAAAAAAAAATGGGGAAAGGTAGATAATACCTTGGAGCTTCTATTAAAAATTATATTGGCAGCCATGCCACTTAAAAACCCAGCAATTCCACTGAGATTTCTAACATTGATGCCATTAATGAAAGTCTTATATGTGAAAGTAACAAATAGGACCTTATAATAAGATTGTTTTGTAGTATGTGAGGGAATAAAATTAATAGGTTGTTACTATACTATGCTGCTGCATTTCTGTTTAACATTTGCACCACATATGGGGAACCAGAAATTATTGTTTTAGAATTTAAAAATTTTACCTTGTTAAACATTTAAGAGTATTACATGATTAAGATCAGAAAAAGGGTAAATTTACTAGGGTAAGTGGAAACCAAGCAAGAGCTTTTTCCATGTCTGTACTCCACATTTTATAAAGTAGAAGTTGGTATTGTCTTTTTTTGTGCCTAATTCGTGAGTGGAAGTCCTTATTGAGATTTCAAAAGAAGGCTGTTAATAAGGAAATATATTAGAAAGAAATCTGGTTGCTTTTCACAAAATAGTTTCAGACTAGAGATTAATAGTGAACACTTGAAAGTTAACATGGGAATTCCGATGCTCTCATTGGTACATCTTGGTGAATAAATGATTTCTTCCATGTGTTTCCCTCATGTCCCAACATGCTGCCCATTTCTCTTGGAAAAAGTTGTTTGTTCTTTCTCAACTGGCCATTATTGGTTCTTACCCTAAACTGCCCTTTCAATAAATCTCTTTCCTTTGTTTACCATCGTAGGCGTTTTCTGATAGTAGAAGGTATGAATTATTCTCTATAAAACAAGACTAATCATCAGAATACATCTCTCTAAGTCATTGCTTTGATCATCACGACCTACTCTCTTCAGATACCTTGGCTTATTGACCATCTTAAAACTAAGTTCCCCTCTTGGCCTCAGTGTGAGGTCCTACTTTGGTCAGGCCCAGAGTAGCTGCACTTAACTGGTGTCATCTGTCAGATTAGCAGCTCTGGCTACCCTTGCACCCAGCTATATTGAAATCCTGCTGTTCCTTTTGTACCAAATGTAAGGTTCATTTCTCCACTGCGTTCTTCAAGTACTTTCCTGTTCTGGGTGGCACTATCCAATTCATATTTAATTACCAAATCATGAATTTGGTACTATTTATGCATGGAGATTTAATAATTATGTAAGTTCCCATAACTAGTTTTTACCCCTGCCCCCCTTTTAAGACAGACTCTTGCTCTGTACCCTGGCTAGAGTACAATGGTGTCATCATAGGTCTTCTGCAACCTCAAATTCCTGGGCTCAAGCAGTCCTCCGGCCTAAGCTTCTCAAGTCACAGGGATGAAAGGCACTTACCACCAATTTTTTCTGTTTTTCTTAGAGACAGGGTCTTGCTTTTCCTAAGGCTAGTCTCAAACTCCTGAGGTGGAGGGATCCTCTCACCTTAGCCTCCCAGAGGGCTAGGATTACAGTGTGAGCCACTATGCCTGGTTGAAAAGTCCAATCTTAAGTGTACTATTTTCTGAATTTGGGTAAATATACATACTTTGTAACCCAAATATCTACCAAGATAAGTAAAATTATATGTTATCTTTTTATTAAGTATTTGGCTATCTTGAAGTTCAGCTACATGAGCTATATTTTTCCCCCAGAACTAAACCCTGCTTTTCTGATTATTCTATGATCTTTCATTAGTTCTTTATTTTATTATGTTTACTTCATTGAGGACAGGGCTGACTATAGCACTTTCTTGGTATGAAGAACACACTCAGAGAGGTCTCATGAATGATCGACTTACATCATAGTCTTCATGCATGATTCCTAAAGCAGTGTATGCACAGTTCCCTAATTAATAAAAATTTCTTTGTTATGTAATGTTTCAGATTATTTTCATGAATTAAGCTTATCATATTCCCATTAAGTTTTCCATTAGAACATGCTTTGCTTAAGTGGCTTTGATATTGAGGGTTAGTGTCCTTGAAATCCATCTTTTTTTCATGGACTGCCATTTGATAAGTTTGTTTAAAAATTCCTCAGACTGGGCAGCACCTGTGGCTCAAAAGGATAGGGCATCAGTCCCATATGCCAGAGGTGGTGGGTTCAAACCCAGCCCTGGCCAAAAACTGCAAAAAAATAATCCCTCAGATTGGTCTAGAAGAAAGTGTGATTCTGTGAGTCTCTTCTCCATCTATATTCAGTCCCTTGGCAATCTCATCTAAGCTTATTTCTATTTTTATTTTCAGATAGTCGCACTCTGTCACTCTGGGTAGAGTACAGTGGTCTCATAGCTCACAGCAACCTCAAACTCTTGAGCTTGAGCAGTCTTCTTCGCCTCAACCTCCCAAGTGGCATGCACCACTATGCCTAGCTAGTTTTTCTTTTTCTGGTAGAGACAGGATCTTGCTCTTGCTCAAGCTTTTCTCAAACTCCTAAGCTCAAGCTTATCTACCTTCACCTCCCTGAGTGTTAGGATTATAGGCCTGAGCCATAGCTCTGAGCCTTAGGCTTATGACCTGAAATGCCTTTATTTCCTGATGAGAACTTCTAAATTTATATTTCCAGCCCGTACCTTTCCCCTGGACTCACCATCACTACTTGGACAGCTAATAAACATTCTACTTTTAAAATGTCACAAACTGAATCTTAATAGTTCTCCATTCCTACCCTTGTCAATATGTTCTGTCTACAGTCATCTTAATTTTAATTGCTATCAGGTCTTAGAATTAGTTAAAATTAAAATGCTAGTTACAAATAACAGGATAAAAAAAATCTAGCTTTTTATAGGTTATATCTATTCTTCAGACTCCCTCAGTTTAAACAGAGGGGTGTGTTTAAAGATTAACATAAAAATGTTTCAAAGGTCAGATTTTCAAAATATTGATTTTTGTTTTGGTGAAAACAGTAGATTTATGTTTTTAACGGAAATACATTACTTTAAGAAATTCAGTTATAAATTAGGATGATGAATTTAATGGAACTATCAAGTAGATTTTAGATAAATCCTTTTACAGTTTATCTTGTTCTTCATAATCTATCTGTGATTCATCTCACATCTAAGTGAGCACAAATTGGGTGTCTAGATGGCGATATCGCTTATGTGCTGTAATGTCATTTGACATGTCAGGAATGCTACATCAAAAAGAAGAAAATTCTTGACCATTTGTTACTAGGTTTTCATGTAGAGTAATAGATAAATCCTTAGGACTGGCAGTTTTAACAAAATAATCAAGTGGGCTCTGGTTGTTGGAAGTTAATGGCAAAGGTCAGAGAGCAGTTTTGCATACACTGGCCTAAAGGAATCATCAGGAAAAAAGAGGGAGATGTGGTGTTTTGGCACTAATCCTATTGCCTACAGGAGTGTGCTAAGGATGGTAGGTTTTCCCTCAGATAAATTTTGAAGGAAAATAGAAGATTGATCAAAGAGAAGTAACATTGTCAGGGCATAGCTACAATGCCTGATCTTCCTTTTTCTCTGTTTGGTTCAAAAAACCATGGCAGAGTTTGAACTTTCACATGAAAGGTCATACTGGTTTTGTGGCCAGTTCACTGGGATTTTGAGAAAACTGGGATGAAATTTTTTAGAGCATAGATGAGGGAAGTAAGGATTACCACTTACTGTTTCCCCAAGAATTCTATATTCTTAGCCTTTTCATAGCCATGTCCTCTATGCCCTAATTCATATTCCTCATCTCCAAATAAAAATAGGAAAATGGCTGTTCCTATTAAAGATGTAAAGGGTATTAAAGAATTGGAGTCAGAAAGCCAGAGTAACTGCTAATTATTAAAAGCCCAAAAGGTAATTTTTCTTTTTTCTAGGAGATGGAGTCTTGCTCTGTCACCCAACGTGGAGTGCAGGGGCACAATAAATAGCTCACTATAACCTCAAATTACTGGTTTCAAATTCCTTCCCATCTTAGCCTCTCAAGAAACTAGGATTACAGGTATATACAACTGTGCCCAGCTATTTTATGCATGCATATATATATATATATATATATATATATGTATGTATGTATGTATGTAATTTTTGGGGGGGTAGATATAGATCTTGCTGTGTCACATAAACTGGTCTCAAATTCCTGTGTTGGGATTATAGGCATGTGCCACTGTGCTGACCAAAAAGGGTACCACTAAAGTTGGTATTCTAGTATTTTGAAAGTGAAATCAAAATGAATAAACATTATTTTGTACTTGAATCTATCCAAGAGAAGGGTAGACTGAGAAGATAATACAGATGGGTGATCATAGTTCTGATTATAATCCCCAGATTGTATTGATCACTTTGCAGTTGGTAAGCATTTAGTTTTTTGTAGAGTTGGTGAATATTATGTAAATTATAGATATTTCTTAGAAAGTGGGTGCTCTCTTCAGCAGTTGATATACTGTAACTAAATTGTTTCCCCTTAGTAAGGTGATTTTCTTTGGTTTTTTTGTAGTAGTAAGATCAAGGTCAGGCCTGAGCCATAGCACTGAGCCTTAGGTGGAAAAATGGAGAGAAGTTGTAGGTGAAGGAGGAGATAAAGTGGTTTTTCCTTGTTGGATAAACTAGATCATTCTTGGAAACATCATGCCAAGAAATACATTCTCGACTTAAAAAATCTGGGCCATAAGGCCTGCAGGTTCTAACAAGACAGTGTATTTCATTAGTAGGTTAATTCTGAGCCGGCTTTAAACCGAATAGAGATTTTGGTAATAAGGAGGTTCACTATCTAGTTATTGTGAAACATACCCTCTCTCTCATGCACTGGACTAATGGGTTATCTTTGTGTTTTTAAATTGTCATACCTTTCCTTCCTGCACCCCTCAATAATTCTGACAAATCTGCCTTGGAACCAAATCTGCCAAAATTGGAAGGGCTGCTTCCTAAATTAGATGTGTTAGACTTACAGTATATTTTTCTAAGTAAAAAGAAACATAAATAGTAATCCTTAATTTTCAGCCACATATTTTGTCCTAAAACATAATTGTCAGAAGCTGAAACATCAATGAGATTATTTCTTAGTTTTTTTGAAAAAAATGATATCCATTTATGAGAATGGATAGTATGCACTCTCCTATGTGATTTTATTGAACAAAGAAAAGAAACATCACTTGATTTAAGTGACTTCCCTACCTGGAAGGAATTTCTGAATTAGAGAATTTAAACCTTTAGAAATTCAGCCTTGATCCATAAAGCTAATCCAGAGCAATAACATATCTAATTTAATACATTTTATAAAGTAGATGACTTGATTATGAGATAATGTGGTCAGTTTTATTATATCAGTATTAGATGTAACCAGGCCATTGAGGCTAACTGAAAACTGGCTAATTATCAATCTTAATTTTGGATTCTGAACATTATTAACTTCATGAGAGAAGAAAAACTAAAAAATAGGGAGTTTTAGGAAGCAACATGTGGATTTTACGTCTCTAATGTGATTTACGTTCTCTAGTTAATGAAATGATTGCTTTTAGTTTTCCACATGATACTGTTAAAATAGCAAATGTTTTTGTACATTTACTGTGTGCTAGCCTCAGGACTTTACATGAATAAATCCCCCTATGATTGTACTATTGTTAATTCTGTTTTAGAGATGAAGGGCCCAAGGGCACGTATAGAGGTTGAAAGATTTTCCAGGGTCATAGGCTTAAGTGTGGAGCAGGCCTCCTAAATGTGCTACTTTACTTGTTCTTGTTAAAAATCTAGTTTTCTGATTGCTTGTAGACTAAGTTGAAATAGACAGTTAAAATCTTACCAGTGGACAGTTAAATTCAGACCAATGATTGCTTTATTTTTTAAATGTATTCTTTCTTAGGAAATTAGTTATCATTTTATAGATTCTTACCCAAAGAAAACTTATGATTGTCATTAGCACAACCAGAGATGGTGTATGATAGATGCTTCTGTTTGTTCTAGATGTAGTGAAAGAGGATTTTAATTTTAAATTACACTTCTAGCCTAGAAGATGTGTGATGTAACACAGTGAGTATTTACTGGGTGTCCCTTGTGTGTTGGAACACGGTAGCTTGGGTGCCAGGGATGCGTTAAGGAGGAAACACGAGCTGTTCTTCCAAGAGGGTACTCAGTCATTCTTGCATACTTTCTTTCTCCAGCCTTGGGGCACAAAAAATGTTAGGTCATTACAAAGCATGCAGCATGCTTATGTTAGGTACCTTACCCATGGTTTTTTTTTTTTTTTTTTTTTAAACATGAAGACCAAGTCTTCCTATCCCACAGAACCCCCTTAGAGATACATTTTGACATTATTTCCTTATTGTTCCTACAACTGGCTCCATTTTATAAATAATTCACAGATGTTTGCACTTAAGTGTCTTTATCTTATCACAAGAAAACTGTTGGTTTTATTCTTAGCAAATGGCCACTAGAAAGATCAGTGCGAAATTGGTAGAGACTAGAGATAACTATGTCATTGATGACTATTAGATAACTTTTTCTAACTAGAACTTCCTAACCCTATTTTGTGTTTTATCAAAACTCTTGAGGATCTGCTGAAATCTCTGGACTCACGAATAATATATTGCATTATTATTTCAAGAGGTTCTTGCATCCTCTGAAATGTATCCTAGACTCTTGAGGTTAAGAATCCCTGCTTTTGATCTTTTTTAATCTTTATTTCAACTCTTCTATATATATGAATATATCTATATGAATATATCTTTCTAAGTTTCCTTAACTCTAGAAGTAGGTTATAAATAAATGATAAATACACTCTTTTCAGAGGTTTTTGGGGAGTAAGGTAGGCAATGGAAAATGGTTTTGTTCATCAGAAGAACTTTTTTGGCCCTCAGGATGATGAAACAGGTGGACTAAAATAAATGGCTATAGCGTTTTTGTCTGATTTTCCATGAAAAGCAACCTGGAGATTGTGTAACTTTTAGGGGGAAAGGGATACCAGGGCCTAAACAGAGTTCTTAAGCTCTAAAAACACAATTGTGAATGAACATTCAATGAAGTTAACATTTGATGTTTTTATGTCTCTTCTAGGAGGTTCTTGGTAAAGTCTCTTGAAAGCCGTAAAAAGGCTTTGTCTCTGGGGCTGCAGTTTTAAAATCTAGTTCCCATATGAGGGATGAGCCATTGGCCTCTGCCTCTCAGGGTGGTTGTTTACAGATGCTCCTTCATGCTGGTTTTCTCAGGGAGTTCCTGAGTTGGAGGCTTTGGGCTATAGGCTTTGCTCTCTGGCTTTATGTATAGAGGAATAGTATTTTAGTTTGTGGGCTTTGTAGGATAGGGTGCCTCATTTTATTTGCCTTTGGAAATTTCTTGCTCTTTACTATCCCATCCCTTTCAGTGGTGGAAAGGGAGGTTCAAGATTTGTCTCTTAAAGAGTATTTCCAGTACATCCGCTAGGGAGGAGGAAGGTCAAACTCATACTGAGGGATGTTTGTAATAGCTATGACTTTCACCTCTTTTCCTGTTTTTCTCTTTGTAAAAGACAATTTGTAATACATTTGTCTCTCTAAGGGAGACTTGAGTTACCCCAGCTGGCTAGATATATTTAAAGAAAGGAAAAAAAAACTCTTTAAACAGATCTTGAAGAAATCTATTACATATTTGAGTGGGAACCTGAGAATGCTGTGACATACAGGCAAAATTAATTAAAATAACTGATAAAGAAATTAGACGTAGCTTTACATGAGATTTGCAAGATTAAAATGTATGAGAATTATGTTAATAAGCTCTGCCTCTAACTGTCAGTTGTCTGACACATGTAGGAATTTGTTCCTTTTATGCAATTTAAAAGTACCATCTCCTGTGCCCTCTAGTGCATATAGGATGAGATTAACAGTAAAATTGTGTGCTGTGCATCCTGCCTCTGTCCTAGTTACTGCTGAAATTCCTGGTGTTAAGATCTCTTAGCCTGTCTCATCCCAGCATCTCTGGGCAGTGGACAAAGGGTGGCCTTGTTTATTCTTCCATCTGGTCTTACCATGCGCTTTGGGTCTGGAGAAGCAGTAAGTGCATCCTGGCAAGTATGGCCAACTCTTGGCAATCAGCTCCTAGAGGCCAGAGTAGTTTCTGCCCCAGTGCTGACCAGGTATAACATGCTATCCTGAGGGTGTTTACCTATGCCAGGCAAGGACATTATTATGGTAAGCTTTTGAACAATGGGCTTGAATTGTGCAGATCCATTATATGGAGATTTTTGTTAACCTCTGCCACCCCTGAGACAGCAAGACCAACACCTGCTCTTCCTCCTTGTCCTTAGCTTACTCATCACGAAGACTGCTAAGGATAAAAACCTTTATGATGCTGCATTTCTACTTAATGAATAGTAAACATATTTTCTTTTCCTTATAATTTTCTTGATGACATTTTTTTTCTTATATACTGTAAGGATACAGTATATAAGAAATATAACATACAAAATACTTGTTAATTGACTGTTATCAGTAAGATATGTGAATTTTTGGCTGTGTGTGTGTGTGTGCATTCGCATGTGTGTGTGGTGGTCACCGTCTCTGACACCCCAACCTCATTAAAGGGTCAACTGTAGTTAGAGATCTTCTCTTTCTTTCCTTATCTGACTTGGCATGTGGGGTAGAGTAGGTCATATAGCGATCCTAATGGTCCCAGTGTTTGAGCACTTGTGGACTTCCCTTGTAGGAGTGGTGTGCAGGGTACTGCTGGGATCTACCACAACTAACCTCTGAGGTAGAAGCCATGTTGCTGTTTGCTAAGCACAGGCAATTGGGTGACTTTTTTGAAGCTCTTCAGGCTGTGGGTGCAGTCCACCTTAGGAGAGGATTAGGAGGGGCATAGCCAAACCCAGACTTTGTGAGCCTGGGTCAGCTGTTTGTCTACTTGCTATGGCTTGTGACAGAACGGCTGCTCATTGCATGATGGCTTTTTAGGCCCCATCCTTACCTCCTATCATCTCCTCCATTTACTTTTACTTCCTTCTTAGTCTAATTTTGCCTCTCTGAATGAAGGCAGGTGATGATTAGCTGCCCCCTTTTTTTGTATTGACACACTTGGCATTGTAGAGGAACATGGTACAAAACAACTGTTCATTCAGGATTTCTGTATCTGTCAGAAACAGCTTTTCAAGTTTCATATGTCAAAACTGATAGGTTATCAAAGTAAAAAAAAATAGAGACATTCACTTTTTATGGTATACACAATTTTAATAAGAAAACTTTCCTGTACACTGCACTTTGTTACCCTCTCCCCTAAGACCACCTGCATAATAGTATTTTCTTCCCAACCCATCTGCCCACCTCCCACCCCACCCCCCCCCCCAAATGGCTCTTGAACGTGAATGAAAACAATGTATTTGGACTGTATTTTTAGTTTCCATCTTAGTGTTGATAGGAAGGTTCAGCAGATATTCCATATATCAGATTTTTTTTTGTAAAGAGGAAGAAGGTTAGCTGGAGGAGTTGTAGAAGTTTCCAAATGTTTGCAATAGCAAAATGAAAGCTCAAACAGTCGTTTTCTATTTGTTTTTGGACTTACTCAAATACTCTGAGTTTGCCTCAGGTTAGATAGAGAAATATTTAATTATGTATGGATGGCCTTACTGTCTTTATCTTTTTCTGGCTCAAGGGCTGTAACCAATAAGATATGAAAAGTATGTCCCAAAACAGACTTTCGAGATAGGTCTGTTACTGTATTGCTGTGTTAGAAAAATGATCATGTAAGTCAGTTGTTAAAAACTCTTTAAAAAATTTTGTACTATGTATTGATATCCACATTTAAGAGAGAGAATAGGGCATTTATAGCTTTCCCCCTAGTAGCTGAGGATATAGGAAATATGCCTTAAAAAATGATATGCCTGTTTTGAATTTTAGGATTCAGACCTAATGCTACATAGGGCTCATTTTTATTGGAAAATGGAGTCTAGCTCTTGGTGACTAGCATTAGAATAAGCAGGTGGATTTTAATAATTAGTGGAGTTGGGAAGGTCAGTCAATTCATTCATTGCATTGCTATAGAAATTAGGCACATTAAGAGATTATATGTGTTAGTACAGATTTTTGGCTTAAAAAATTAGTATCTTTGCTTTTTGATGTTGGTAGTAGGTATTCTCAGAGTCGAGTATTTACCAGATCATTCTCTTTTCAAAACGGTGATTGAAATCCCTGGCAAGCTATAGAAATGAATATAAATGATTCCAAAGTAGTTCTCGGTTTCTAGGTGGGTATGGTGTCATAGACTTGTTTATCTTTCTTTTTCCCAGAGAGATAATTATTTTTCTTGGGATGGTCATTTTTTCTAACCTTGAAAATGGATAGGGGATGGTGGTGGTGGTCAAGAGAATAAAATCCCACCAAAAACCAAAGCCTTAACGTTGTGTTTTTAAGCTCTGCAGTGTTGCTGTTCCACCCTTGTCAGTTGGTGAGGAAAGCACAGATGACTAACAGTCTTATCTTTAAACCTTTCTGATTCTGAAGCAGAAATAGACAAAAATTAACTGGAATCATGCTTTTTATAAGCAATCATAAGAAGAGTTTTAATTTTAAATGAGAAAGGAAAATACTTGTTTAGTACTGTCATTTACTTTTCTCAGAGGGCATTATAAAAAAAAAATGGAGGGCAGAAAAAAAAACATAATTGTTTTTTCAACTAGAAATATGCCTTTGTGGCCTTGGCTATGCTGTTCCCCTAAATTACTAAATGGTTGGCTTGTCCACATACATGGATTTTGCCAACTGATGGTCCTTCAGGATTAATGTAGAGATTTCTAGCCAAAGAAGGGGATTTCTTAACCTTTTCACAGTTTGAATTAATTTTAGTTGTGGTTTGAAATGATGGAAAAATATTCTTCTGCTATCCTTCGGGGCTGATAGTCTCATGTGCTCAGGACACACACAGTTGCGTTGTGACCAAGCTGTCTGTTACCTGACAAATGGCTTTGGTCATCCTGATAAGTGGGTTGGTAAATTTTAGCTTACGGAGCTCCCATTTGTCATAGGTGCTTCTAATCCATCCCCTCTGTGGGGAAGTGTGTGCTGCTCTCTCTGCTGTAAAATCAGCTTCTGTCTCTGCCCATACAAGCCCAGGATCTGGTTTAACAAGAGAGGAAATGCTAACCACTTACTATCAACTGAATTGAACTGGGCTGAGACTTTGATAAACTAATTTTACCCATCTTAAAAAATGTAGAGAGCACATTTTTACTGTAATTTGCAATTTCATCTGCTTTTCACTGAAACATGTTAGATGAAGGGTACTAAGGTATCCTTCTCTTAGTATTAAAAAAAAAAGAATATAATTAAATCTAATGGGTTAAACTGTGTCTTAACAGGTTTTCAGTTCAATCCGAGGAAGAAAATATGCCCTGAATGAAAGATAAAATGTTAATGTTTATGATAAGGAAATAAAACTTTTTTAAAAAATGGTAGTGGTTTCTTCTAAGTAGTTATGCCTTTTTTCTACATATACTAAATGGCAGTTGTATAAATGCTCATTTAAAAATAATTGGCTGATTTCACAGTTTTATGCATATATGGAACCTTGTTTCTGGAAAAAATTCTGTGTGAATGGATAACTTGCATCTAAATCCCAAATATATCATAGTTTTTCTTTAGAAATCATAATGAGAAAAACTGAATACTTGTGGTTCTTTTCTGCCTGAAAGACACAGCATCCTTACAATTTGTTAATTATGGAATGTGTATATTTACAATGGAGACCCTCCCCTCTTTTCCCTTTTCAGCAGCGGGTCCTGGGGCCCTTCCCTGTTTGGTGCAGATTGTGTATAATCATTCTTGGCTGCCTTGTAACTTCAGCTAACCTGAGACAGATTTTCATTCCCTTACCTCCACGCTGCCTTCAAGTTACCACTGTGTGGCTGCATAGGCATGTCAGGTTGTTCCAACATGATTAACCTCATGAGATGTTGTTCCCTTCACCTAGAAGGAACCATGCTTACTATGTGGATATGTATCTTTATTAAAAGGTTGAAATTTAACACATAATATTTGGAAAGTGATTTTTCTCATGATTCTTTTATAATATAAGAAGAATCAGTGTTATGCCTGTTGCTAGCCAATTATTTTTAATTTGGCTCTTTGAGGTTTGAAAATTAGGAGAAGGCAGAAGAAAGAGGTTTAAACAAACCCTTTTGTCAAGGCATCTTTGATCGTGACAGTTAGAGAGAGTGAGAGAGTGTGTGTGTGTGTGTTTGTGTGTGTGCTTTCAAATTGAAGGAAGCATGTCAAGATTGTTAAATTAACTGTTTATCTCTTTTCTCTCCAAAATAATTACTAAGTCTTTTTTCCACATATAATGTAAATATAGGATTTAGTAAATTAATTAGTAAAATGGTACTATAATACTAGTTTAAAAGTTGCCTAAATGCCACAAAAATCAGCATGTCCATTAAAAGTCAAACTAGAAATGTGTAAGTCACGTAATTATTTAGTATTGATTTCATCGTAATGAGACCTTTTCACAATTACTTGGATTCATTGCTTAAATATATTAAAGAGTCAATCAGCTTATTAGAATTACATAAGGGGTTCTAATTTCATGATGTGTAGACTTTGATAACATCTACTAAACCCAGGCAAAAACTCTGGAAGGGAAAGTATTTAATATTTACCATTCTTCAACATACATGAAATTCTGCTTCCCACACTGGTAGCAGATTGAAGATTTGAGTAAATACCAAATTATCACACAAGAGAACTTTGCTAAGTCTCCTTTTAAGTAGCTAGCTAGTTGGTGGTACATGGGATGGAGAGCAATGATCAAACAGGTATTGATCCATATCTGTTTCTGCTCAAAAGCTTCTTTCCAAACTGTTTTCGGTAGGAAAAAAAATAGCATAAGGAGACCTTAGTGTAAATGTTTACACACAATATTATATAATTACATACATGAAATGTCTTATTTTAACGTAAGCATTTTTAAAGACTTTACAATAGGAGTGCAAATTAATGTGAGCATTGCTTAATTTAACACTTAAAATATGATTTCATTTAAAAAATTAAAAATACTTTAACACTTCAAAAACTAAGTCTCCACTTAGTTTGGAAAATTAGGCTTAATGTCACCATTGGTAAAAATTAGATATGTATTTAGCCTCTACTATGTAAAATAGGTTACTTATCTGATACGATTTTTTGATGACGGGTAGATATTATACTTCACATTCTTTGTATGGCAGCTGCTGACATTTGCACTGTCCATAACCATTAATGATGATGAAGGGTCCTTCATGGGTGGGTTCATACTCATTATATGGTCCTTGGTCTGACATGTTTGACATATGGAGTCGTGTTTGGGATCGGAGCTGCCTGTGGTTTTGAATCATTGAGCACTGCCTAATTCTCCTTAAAGTGGGAGGGCAGCACTTCCTGGAGATGAACACTATAAAAATAATAAAAAAGAAAGAAAACAATAAAGCCATTGTTCCTGTAATTACCCGCTGAGTGAAGATGGCATTGTCTGGTTCAGGAAAGTGTTCCTCGGTAGTAACTGCTATGCCTGCAGTAGTTGGGATTTCTTTGTCTCCCACATGGTAACTTGATGAGCTTATTCTTTTTGTATATTCAGTGGTTGGATCTCTGTAAGTTGTAGCCATGGCAGTGACAGTGGTTGATAAATTCCAGCATAGCTGAAATCCATGGACTGCATCTAGAATATCCTCTCCTTGGGTGTGGTCAGGGCTGTGGCATAGGATGGAGTGCTCCCACCGACCTTGGAAACTGCCCAGCCAGGAGGCCAAAGCACATATTCGGGTGCTGCATTCCCAAAGATTGCCAGAGAGGCCAACGGTTGTGAGGGATCTCAGGGAGCTTAAGATCTTGGAATCAAGGCTGTTTAACTTGTTGTTATCCATGAGGAGTATTTTAAGATTCGGCATCGTTTCAAACACTGTCAAGTCGATGGCTTTGATTTCATTTCCAGTCAGGTCTAGCTTTTCTAAAGTGCCCCAGGTCCACTCCATCCCACATGTGAGGTTGCTGATTTTGTTCCATTGTAAGAAGAGTGTATGCAGACTGCTTAGCCGTAGGAAATGAGCAAAATTAATCTTCGTCAGCTGGTTGTGCTCTAGGTGAAGCTCTCTCAGTTTGATTAATCCTGCAAATCCATTTCGAGCCAAACTTCGCAAACGGTTTGTGCTCAAATCCAGAAACTCCAGACTACGACAGTCCCAGAATAGGCGTACTGGGATAGTCCGCAGGGAGTTGGAACGTAAATGCAAGGTCTGCAGCTTCCGAAGGCCATAGAAGAGCTCTGGGTGCAGAGATGACAGCTGATTAAAAGACAGGTCCAAATTTTGCAGGTTAATCAGTTGGGTAAAAGTTGTGTTTGGCAAGTAAAATATTTTGTTGGAACTTAAGATTAATTCCTTAAGTTTATATAGTCCTTGAAAAGCATCTTCTTTTACTGTTGAAATTTGATTGTGATCTAAGTGGAGCCAGGTAAGTTGACTGAAGCTGGCAAATTGATCTCTTTCAAGCTCTGTGATGTGATTGTGCCTGAGGGACAGGCCCAGAGAGCCCTTGTCTGTGGCGTTTGGCACTGAGTGGAAGCCCTGAGAGTCGCAGTAGAAGAGCAGCTTCTCGCAGCGGCATTTGGGTGGACACGCCATACCCAGGGCAGGCAGCATTTTTAAAACCATACTCATTGCATATATTGCTGCCAGCATAGGGGCCCCTAATGGCCACTTGAAATGTAAGCCTGCAGAATATAATTTAGGGAAAACAAGAAGATAGGATATTTTTCAGCAGAACATATGGGCTATTGAAAACAACAACAACAACATTATGGCAAAAGATTTTACTGCATATAACTTATGTTTCATTTACTGCAGAAAAATTAACCTTGTTGGTCTGACTTGAACAAAACTTAAACCATTTAAAAAAATAAAACATGTCCTTACCATCAGCAACATAATATTCAAACATCAATATCCAAAAACATGACAGTGATTTCCCTCATAAATGTGAATTCGGTAGCTTATTTTAAAAGCATGATTCCTTAACTGTAAAAGGCGTATAAATAAATGGCATAGACTTACCCATTCTTCTGAGCACATTGGAGGCTGCATTCAGTCGTGGTTGTTAGACTCAACGCAGTGAGTCTGTAAAAGGCTCTAACATGTAGGAGCCTTTGACCAGTTTCCTGTTTTCTGTCTCAGGCTTTCTGAGTAAAATTGAATCCACCAGGGTGAGTTGTTTTTTCCTTAGGATATTCCTCTGGAAAGCACTGGCTTCATTTTCTGTGACTGCTCTGATCCCCTAAATCACCTTTGAATGTAAGTTATTAATTTTTTCCTCCTTGAACTGCTCAGCTGGTTAATTCAAGCTTCAGCTTCTCCTTTCTCTAGCCGTTAGTTCTCCCAGTCTTAACTTGTTGATGGCAGATGGGCGGCTTGTTGCAGAGAAGAGCTCCTGGAGCAGCATGAGTGCATTTACTGAAAAGCTTTTCTGAGAAACGGCACAAGAATGGATTTGCTTATGTGCTGCGACCACACAGAACTGTATATAGGCTGACGTCACCGGATGACGTGTCTTTTGTTTGGGTTTTCCAGAAGCTTTACTGTTATAAAGCACCGTGCTTTGTAACAGCCTTGGGGTCGTTGCAAGACCCCCCTAATTACAATAAAGCAAGAAAGAAGAATTGACTTAAAAACATGGTATTCCTTCAGTGTAGGAAGCAGCAGTGAGGTTGAAATAAAGACTGCATTCAAGAAGACCCGTCTGAACAGTGAGTTGGGTTAGCAGAGTGATGATTTTTAATGCTTGTAAGAGCCAGTGTTAGGCTGCCGATTCTGCAAACAGGGATCATCTAAATAGGCAAAAGCCTGCACAATTTATGAATGCTGATTTAACACTAGCCTATGCAAGGTAGCCTATGCTGCTCTGATAGTTTGGAAAGCTACTCAATTGCCTTGTTGTCATACTTGGTTAAAATCAAAGTGTGACTATGATTTGCTTTAGATGTGGTGATATACTAACTAAATGGGCTTGGCTACTTTGTCATTTAGAACTTACCATCATAAATGAAGAATAAAGTAAGGGGGGGACTTGCAAAACAAAGCATGTGGTTATTTTTTTCTTTGAGAATTTTAGAAAACTACAAGATTTCTCTTTCTCTTTCCTATTTTATAACAATGTTTTATCACCATGCTGATTGAAAAATGATGCTGAGTTGATATTTGGATGTCCTACTGGGAGGAAAGGGCAGGTTTATAGGGTTATTTTAATACACATATCCTAAGCATTAACAGTGGAGCAGAGATGATTTAGGACAAGTGATACAGTGTAACTGGATTCCAAAAAGTCTTTTGTATTTACCTCAGAATTTCACCTACTCCTTAACTGAAAAGCCTCAGCTGGTACTGAGGTTGGGGGTTGTGGTGCTAAGATAATAGAGCATTTCCACGCTAGTTCCAATTGGTATACTTACAACTGTTTTTGGAATCTGTCTTCTGCATATAAAATGTCTCTCAAACTTGTAGTAGGACTTTTGCTTTGGCTTGTTTTTGCTTGACCTGACTCTAGTTTCTCCCTGTCAAATAATGTTAGTACTTCTTAGACCTTGGTTATGAATGTAGAGCTCCATGTTTAGTGATGTATAAACGTAAAAGATGTTTCTAAGGCCGGGCATGGTGGCTCACACCTGTAATCCTAGCACTCTGGGAGGCTGAGGCAAGTGGATTACCTGAGCTCACAGGTTCAAGACCATCCTGAGCCAGAGTGAGACTTCATCTCTAATAGCCGGGCATTGTGACAGGTGCCTGTATAATCCCAGCTACTTGGGGGGCTGAGGCAAGAAAATTGCTTGGGCCCAAGAGTTTGAGGTTGCTGTGAGCTGTGACATCACAGCACTCTACCGAGGGTGACAAAGTGAGACTCTGTCTCCAATAACTACATAAACAAACAAACAGATGAGTGGTGCCCATAGCTCAGTGTTTTGGGCGCTGGCCACCTACACCCAGGCTGGCAGGTGTGAACCTGGCCTGGGCTGGCTAAACAACAGTGACGACTGCAACAAAAAAATAACCTGTAGTCCCAGTTACTTGGGAGGCTGAGGCAAGAGAATCTCTTAAGCCCAAGAGTTGCTGTGAGCAGTGATGCCTTGTCACTCTACCAAGGGTGACATAGTGAAACTCTGTCTCAAAACAAACAAAAGATATTTCTAGCATGTTGGTGTTACATTTTCAGGCTTGACAGAAGGAAGGCCTTTCACACATCTTGCTATATTGATTTAACCCAACCAACATACCATACTATTTCTTCTGTATTATTGACACTTATCTTTAGTGGGGGTCTCAGACCTGAGGATAGAAATCTCAAAACTCCTGATGGTGTCTGTTAAATAAGAATATTATTGGCCTGTTGACTTCGAAGGGCTTCGTTCCACTAGGCAAGTTTAAGAAGTACTTGTCGTAGGTAAAATTTTTCTGTTGTGTAGTACTGAGTGAGAACTGGAAGACACCAAGCTCCCTTCCTTCGTGCCATGTGGAAAGGTGTAGAAATGGTAACAATGCAGTTGTATAGGTCAGGTAGGATTAGAAGTACAAGAGTTTTATTGGGGGCAATGCCTGGCAAGTACAAAGGGAGAGAGAACGCAGCACGATACCCTGAGGGCCAATAGAGTCTTCAGACAGGGAGTGGATCTGATACCTGTGAAGCGAGAGGGGCAAGAAAGATTGGACAGGAGTCTGAGTGAAACATGATTCTCAGATAGTTTGCAGGTTAAACAGAAATCCCTAATCCAGAGTTGCCCTGGAGCCTACACTGGTACTCATACTATATTCCTCCTTGCTGGCTAAGGAAAGGAGGGAGACACGTCCTATTTTAGACCCCAAGGATACCACTTGCCCTCTAAACTTGATCCTTTCTGTAGTCTCTCTACAGCAGCGATTCTCAACCATTCTCAGCGATTCTCCTGTCATGACCCACAGGAACTGTATTAAAGGCTCGTGGCGTTAGGAAGGTTGAGAACCACTGTTCTATAGGCTAGAAGTTCTTAACCTGGGTCCACAAACCTATGAAATTTTGTGGCTTGTTCCTTTTTCTGTGGACAAAGTTTAATCAGATCCCT
Organism: Galagoides demidoff; assembly: GCA_963574575.1. Classification (NCBI taxonomy): domain Eukaryota; kingdom Metazoa; phylum Chordata; class Mammalia; order Primates; family Galagidae; genus Galagoides; species Galagoides demidoff. The sequence goes on from CAUYQV010076028.1 coordinate 23,364, forward strand.
GTAGGGTTTGTGACTGTAGGTTTCATTAACATTATTCAATGTGAACTTGTAACCAAAAGTTTTTTTTTTTGAGACGGAGCCTCAAGCTATCCCCCTGGGTAGAGTGCCATGGCATCACAGCTCACAGCAACCTCCAACGCCTGGGCTCAAGCGAGTCTCCTGCCTCTGCCTCCCAAGTAGCTGGGACCACAGGCGCCCGCCACAGCGCCGGGCCATTTTTTGGTTGCAGCCATCATTGTTGTTTGGTGGGCCCGGGCTGGGGATTCGAACCCGCCACCTTAGGTGTACGCGGCTGGCGCCTTAGCTGATTGAGCCACAGGTGCCGAGCCGAAAGTACACATTCTTAATCACATTGCCTCAGGCTCCTATGCACACCTACAAGTGGAATTTCTAGTTTGTAGGAAGGACATGGGCATCTTCAGTTCGGGTAGATTTTGCCAAATTGCTCCCCAGTGTGGCTGAAATCATCT
>CAUYQV010076031.1:0-11688 GCA_963574575.1 Galagoides demidoff
TTTTTGAGACGGAGCCTCAAGCTATCCCCCTGGGTAGAGTGCCATGGCATCACAGCTCATAGCAACCTCCAACTCCTGGGCTCAAGCGAGTCTCCTGCCTCCGCCTCCCAAGTAGTTGGGACCACAGGTGCCCGCCACAACGCCCGGCCATTTTGTGGTTGCAGCCATCATTGTTGTTTGGCGGGCCCGGGCTGGGGATTCGAACCCACCACCTTAGGTGTATGTGGCTGGCGCCTTAGCCAATTGAGCCACAGGCACCGCCACATTTCTTAATTTCTTAAAGCCTTTCCTTTGGAACTCAGAATGTGCTAAATTTAGGGGCAATCAGGTTTGTGGAAGCATGCATTCTGTGGAATCTACTAATAAATTTTTACTCTTCCTTCCCTCTTTGTCTATCTTTGAAGATGAAATGGTTTCTTCTGTGTTTGTCTCAAGTTTAATTAATGTTCATTCATTTATCCTCTACAGAGTTATTGGGTACCTACTATGTGCCAAGTCCAGGGCAAGTTGTTGGGAGTAGAATAGTGAATTATATAGGTGTAGTCTCTGCTCTTACAGAATTTCAGACCAGTTGGGGGATCTTTAAGGGGTGGCCCCCTATATTCCCTAGGATCTTACCATTCCCATACATGCTGACGGTGTTTGATTGTAAATACCTGAACTCTCTACTCAGGACTTTCCCTTGTGTGGGACGGGAACTACCCACCACCAAGTGAGGGATAGATAAGAGCTGGAGGGTAAATACCCCAGCTTCCTTACTTCTCTGGGGGCAATTCTGGGATGTGATCCATAGAGTCTCTTGAAGAATGTCTGCTGAGATTGGACCCTGGCTGCCCAAGGTAGCAACCTGTTTTTTCTACTGGAGCTTTCTGGAATGATCTTCAAAAATAAATTCTTTACGCTTGAATCTTTAACAAATTTATCTTAGCTATGTGCATGAGTGGACTCTTGGAAATAAAAACTAAAATCTCTGTTGTAGCCCAAACAAGTTTGGGATCTTCCTTGCTGAAAGCTATACAAATAAGGAAAAAGTCATTCTCCTCATTCCCTTCATCTACTCTATCACGCAACACTGGCTTTATGGCAAGAGGGCATTAGAGATGAATGTCCCCATAGGGGAGTCTGTTTTTCTACTGCATGGAGCCAACTTGTAAGCACAGGCAAGAACTTCCAACTGTGGGAGCTCCCTGAATCGTTGGGGGATGGGTGGCAGGTGGGGGAGTAGGAAGCCTGATCAGGGAAAATGAAGTAATGGGATTCAAGGATTCCTGTGCATGTGACTTCACTGGCACCCACACAAGTTGAGAAGGTTTGGCGACTTGGGATTTACTATCCTAGTTGGTTTCTTGACTGAGAGGACAATGATAAAACAGCTGAGTGTCTAGTGCTTGTCCTCCAGGTTTGCTGAGATGCTGTCATCTTCCTCCACTCTGTTCTGTGCTCTGGGAGAACGACCTAAGTCGACAGAGTTAAGGGGTTTTCTACTTTCTGGCTTCCACTTGAAGCCAGACTTTCTGCTTCCACTTCTCATTGGTTTAGCCAATGAGAGGCACAGGATAAATAGACATATATAGATGATAAATAAAGAGATAAAGGTGTGTGTGTGTGTGTATATATATATATATACATATGTATATATATATTATAGATAATGATGGATAGATAAAGATAGATGGAAAAATTAAAAGATTGGTAAATAGGTGATAGAAAAATACAAAGATTGAGTGGTAGATAGATGAAGTTAGAGGGAAGAATGTATTTATTTCCTTGGCTCCCAGCCTGCATCCAGCAACCTTTAGTGAGTCTGGGTTACTGTTTCCTCTCCTTGGCCCTTTTGGGCTATGGATGGTAAACACTTTCTTTCATTGTGAGCCCCAAGATATAGTTGCCCACATCCTGGCCACACCTCACCTGTCTAGCATATTTATTTTCTATCTATTCACCTATCACTTATCTTTCTATCTACCAATCTTTCTATTTTCTTCTTTTTTTTGAGACAGAGTCTCACTTTGTCGACTTCGGTAAGAGTCCTGTGGCGTCATAGCTCACAGCAACCTCAAACTCTTGGGCTTAAGCGATTCTCCTGCCTCCGCCTCCCAAGTAGCTGGGACCACAGGCGACCTTCACAATGCCCGGCTATTTTTTGGTTGCAGTTGTCATTGTTTAGCTGGCCCAGGCCAGGTTTGAACCCACCAGCCTTGTTGCATGTGGCCGGCTTCGTGCCCACTGTGCTATGGGTGCTGAGCCAATTTTTCTATTTTCTGTCATCTCTCTACTAATCAACCTCTCTACCTATCTTTATCTGTACCTATCTATAATTTATCATCTGTCTATTTTCTATTTAGCTATCATCTATCTACCAGTCAGTCTTTCTATTTTTCTATCATCTATTTATCTATTATCTATCATCATCTTTCTGTTTTTCTATCTACCTGTCTCTAATTATTGATTTATCATCTGTCTTATCTATATTTTTCCCTATTGATTCTTTTTTGTTTTTTTTTTGAGACAAGGTCTCATTCTGTCACCCAGGCTACAGTGCAGTGGCATCATTATAACTCACTGCAACCTCAAACTCCTGGACTAGTCTCAAAAATAAGAGAACCTCCTGGGGTCAAGCAATCCTCGTGCCTTAGCCTTCTGGTTCTGGGGACTATAGGCATGCACCACCGTGTTAGCTAATTTTTCGTTTGTAGACATGAGGTCTCACTCTTGCACAGGCTGATCTCAACCTCCTGACCTAAAGTGGTCCTCTTCCCTCAGCCTTCCAAAGTGCTAGCGTCACAAATGTGAGCCACCACACCTAGAGTCATTCATTGTTTAAATTCAGCTTTATGAACAATAGCTAGTATATAATAAAGTCAGTCCATTTAAGTGTAAAATTTGATAAGTTTTTGACAAATCATGCAGTCATACAACTACTGAAATCAAGTTTTTTCCTGGTCCTCTGTAGTCAACCCCGCCCCACATCCCTGGCAATCATGGGTTTGCTGTTAGTCACAATAGTTTTTCCTTTGCTAGGATTTCAAATAAATGGAATCATGCAATGTGTAGCCTTTGAGTCTGGTTTCTTTCACTTAGCATAATGTTTTTGGGATGCATCCATGCTATTATATGTATCAGTTATTATGTGTATTATGTGTATTCCTTTGTATTGCTGACTCTGTATATATGATGTGTGGTACGGATATACCACAATGTGTTTATCCATTTGAGAATTGGAGGACATTTTGGTAATTTCTTTTTTTGAGATAGAATCTTACTCTGTGGCCCTGGGCAGAGTGCTGTGGCATGATGATAGCTCACAGTAACTTCAAACTCTGGGGCTCAAGTGATCTTCCTGCCTCAGTTTTTCTATTTTAAGGGGAGATGGGGTCTCACTCTTGCTTAGGCTGGTCTTCAGCTCCTGAGCTCAAGCAACCCTCCTGCCTTGGCCTCCCAGAATGCTAGGATTATGGGCATGAACCACTATACCTGGCCAAAAACCACACTTTTAATAAATATGTATTAGTCGTTCTCAGTTATGTTAAAAGCAGTGACGCAAAAGTGATTCATCTTTGTTTTTGACATTCATGTGTGACTCTGTTGGCAGGTCCTTAGATTTCTTGATGCTGTGTTTCTTGGGGGAGAGTCTGCTCTGACCAGCAGGTGGAGTTCACAGCAGACAAAGGTCACAGTTAGATGCAGGGCCACTGTGGTAGTATACAGATGGGCCTCCAGGCCAATAACTTCTCTGTAGGAGTGATCCCATGAACAGAATGTGAGAGTTTGTCCTGGCTGCCTCCTGGCCCTGTCCAGAGTTGGACGGTGGCATTGTTGCCACATTTGCACAGGCACAGCTAGCTGAGCACCCTGAAGGGTAGCTGTGGTGGCCAGGGCATCCTGGAGAGGGGTCTAATCAAGGGCAGCAGAACAGGCCCTCAGGGCTGCCTGTGGATTGCTGTTCCTGTTCTCAGACCCTGCTTGCTGGGTGAGGAGATGATGGTCACTGCCTGTCTGGGTGAAGTTGGCCAGCAAGTCATGGGCATGGTTGTAAGCAGTGGGAGCCAACCATTTTGAGAACTTACAGAAAGAATCTAGTTGATTTAGTTTCACTTAGCATTTGAAAGAAAAAATCTGCTTGAGCCAGGACCAGACGGCTCCAGGGGTGGGAGGGAGGGGTATTTGACATATATGTAAGGGTAAGACATTCCTGGGAGCTTAGCCTGAGACCCCAACAGGGTAGGGATCTTAGGTTACATCCAGGGAGCACAGTCTGAGGAATGCTAGAGGCCTGGGAGTGTCCCACAGCTACAAGGAAGGTCCTCTAGTCATCCCCAGTGGTTCCTTGAGCTCTGTTTACTTGAGCCAGCTCCTAATGTGTCCGTTAGTGGTTGCATCATGCACCTGGAGCCCATACAGATCCACAAGCTAGTCCTGGTGCAGTGTAAGATGCAGGATATTTCCATCACCACAGAGATCTCTCTGTCCAGCCTCTTTGCAGTCACAGCCCTCTTAGCCCTGGCCACCAGTGCCTCCTCTCCAGCCTGCAGTCTGCATCTAGCATTAGAGAACTGGGTGGCAAGCTGTTCTGTGGAGTGTTCTGTGGGTTGACCTCTCTCAGTGAGTCATGCCCTTCAGGTTCATTCAGCTTGTGTGTGTTAGTGGTTTAGGAACAAGTATTTAACTTATGCTTGCAAAAGAAAGGGACTATACCAAGAATTGCTTCAAGTAAATGTGGGTTTTTTCCAGCATAAAAGATAAAGCTGAAGAAGTCCGGCAGGGTCCTGCTTTCTAAGCTGTATCTTTTCATTTTAGGCAGGAATAATGGATAAATTCCCTAATTGGGGTGGGTGTCCCACCTGCCACATGCTCCTCTGTCGGCTGCACACATGCATACCTCTTCCCACTGCCGCCAGGTGACGCTCATGTGGGTGCAGATGTGGCCTGGTGGGAGTTCTCCAGGCCTGGTACACAGGGCAAGTTGTGAGACTGTCCCCACACCTCTCGCAGTGTGGTCCTCAGATACTGCTGACAAACCTCCAGGGCATATGCTACGTGGGGTCTCACTTTGGATCCCTGTGGTCCTTGATGATGTGCAGTTGATCATTTCATGGTCAATACAATGGCCTAGCAAGCACTTTGTGTGCCCTGCCCTCATCCTGGCCCAGCTGGCTCCTGGCACTGTTACCTTTGGTTTTGTGTCACTAAGAACCACTATGGCTTTCTGGGTGGGTACAGAGAATCTTGGTGGGGAAGATGAGGGGAGATCAGCAGGTGGACAAACGAGGCAGCTAGGACAGCCACCAACCAGGGTAGGGATGGCAGCCTCGGGGTTGCCTCTCCACTGCAGAGCTGATTTCTGGTGCTTATTTCTCCTCATGGGGCTCATTGACCTGACACAGGTAACCCTCACCTGAGGAACCAGCCCTTCTTCCCTTCCCACCCCCAGAAATATTGGTAGATTGAAGAAATAGTTGAAATTGGAGAACTAATGTAGCCTCTGGAGAAAGAAGGGTGAGCACATGAGTGCCCATCTTATCCCAGCCTGGCCTTGGCCTTACTTGGTCCATTTTAGGCCTGGCCACCTCATCCTGGCCAGTGCTCAGTGGGTTTGCATCCACTGAGGAGGCACTGGTGACAGTGTTACAGAGAGCTACATGGGTGCCATAGCAGTGACGCTGGCTGCCGAGCTCTGCCCAACAGCTGCCTGTCCAGGAGGGACGGCAGCATTAACACACTTGAAGACAGGCCAGGCATGCGAAGCTGTCCGTGTCTTGGGACCCTGAGGAGCCACATCAGAACAGACTTTGTGGAGGTGGCAGGGGGCCAAGCAGGACATCAGAACCAGCTGGCAGGAAGGGTAGAGGCCCCATGGCAGGGGTGCCAGCTTGGCTGTGGGGTTCTGTGGGGTGGTAGGTGCCTCATCTTCAGTTTAGAGCAGGAAGCCTAGAGTGTCCCTGCTGGGGCTGACCTTCTCCTCAACAGGCAATGAGTGGCTGGAGCAGCCCTGGGCTCTTGCACCCAGGGAGGTTGGTCCTGGTCCCCTCAACCTGTTCCCGTCTGAGCTCCCTGGGCAGGGTGGGATGGAGCCAGAATGTGGGGAGGAAGCAAGGACATGTAGTCACCACCTTCTGGTGTTCATATGCCCTCATGATTTCTCTTCTGCTTTTAGTCACCTCGTTCTGCATTTTTCCAAATCGGACAGATGAGTAACATGGAGCTGGATGATGAGCTTTTAGACCCGGTGAGTGGTGGAGATGTTCCCTGTCCTCCTGGGAGCTGCCCTTCACTGTGCCCACCAGACCCAGGGGGTGGGTGCAGGCAGGATGGCAGGCAGACAGCAGAGTCCCAAGGCCAGGTGCCCAGGAACGCTACTCCAGGGGAACATGGCCCCAAGACCAAGTGACCACCAACAACCAGGTGAGCAGAGGAACACAGCACCCAGGCCTGCAGGTATGAGTGTACTGTGGGGTGCAGGAAGCTGGTAGTATAGGTGGGGGACAGGAGGAGCTCTATGGCAAGCTGAAGACAGGGATCCCAAAGGGGTGGGGGTACCCTTAGAAGTGGTGATGCTGTCCCCTGACTTCAATGGAAAGAATTCTGGTGTCCCCTGCAAACAACTCCTCTAGCCACTGTGCCTAGGTTGTCCTGGGAATACTTTCTAAGTCCCTCCACCCCCAGCAGAACTCAAATTTTCCTTCCTCCTTGGTGACATGTTGTAGTGGCTCTGATTTGTGTTTCCTGGTGGTCAGGGAGGCTGAGCATCTTGTCATGTGCTATTAGCTGCTTATCTTCTTTGGAGAAACATCTATTCTGAGCCTGTGCCCATTTTTTTAATATAGTGAAAAGACATACATTGAGAATTAGCCTGCTAATTAGCAGCCCTGGGCTAATTAGCACCCAGGGAGGTCGGTCCTGGTTCCCTCAACCTGTTCCTGTCTGAGGAACTCAGGAGTTAGCCTGCTGGACTCAGGTCCAGACAACCCCATTCTGTTGTCAGCCCCCAAGGCATCCTCCTCACCAGGCTTTTCTCTAGCAGGCTGGTCAGGGCCCGTAATGGCGGGTCTGGAGCCTTTTGGTGTTTGCATCTACACAGGCACAACGTGCTTTTGTTGTCTTTCCTCTTTGTGGCAGGCTTAGCAGTCAGGTGACAGCTTGGTTGTCAGGCTTATTTCTCCTGGGGGCAGAGGTATTTTGCTGCCTGTGGAGCCAGGGTATCATGGGCCATGTGAAGGCAGGCAACACATGACCTGTGTTTGTGGTTGTGGATGCCTTTCAGTGATGCCTTTTTGGCCTTCAAAGGCTTTGCTTTGGTTTTCGGAGGAGCAGGAACTGGGAGAGAAGAAAAAGAAAATGAGGACATGGGATTCAGAAATGGTCACTCTAGTTTTAAGACGGGGAGCCAGAACTGGGCATGTATACATCAGTTGTGCCCGTCTTTTAATTGGGTTATTTTGTCTTTTCATAATTGAGTTGCAAGAGTTCTTATGTATTCTCGATACAAATTTCTTACATCAGATGCATGATTATGAAAGCATTCTCCATTCAGTGGGTTTTCTTTTCATTTTTTTTTTTTTTTTGGAGACAGAGTCTCACTTTGTCACCCTTGGTAGAGTGCTGTGGTATCATAGCTCACAGCAACCTCAAACTCTTAGACTCAAGTGATTCTCTTTCCTCAGCCTCCCAAGTAGCTGAGACTATAGGCGCCCACCACAATACCTGGCTATTTTTAGAGACCGGGTCTCACTATTGCTCAGCTGTTCTCAAACTCCTGAGCTCGAGCAATCCACCAGCCTTGGCCTTTCAGAGTCCTGGGATTACAGGCATAAGCCACTGGGCCAGGCCTCCTTTCACTTTTTTGTTGTGTCCTTTGATACACAAAAGTTTTTAATTTAGATGAAGGTCATTTTATCTCCTTTCCCTTTTGTTGCTTGTGCTTTTGATGCCCTATGTAAGAAACCACTGCCTAACCCAGAGTCACAAAGACTTACCCATTTTTTCCTCAAAGTTTTATAGTTTTAGGTCTTTGATCTATTCTGAGTTAATTTTTGGAAATGGCATAAGGTGAGGATCCATCCGTTTCCTTCTGCACGTGGAAATCCAATTGTACCAGCACCATTTATGGAATATACCACTTTTCTCCATCAAATTGTCTTGACACCATTGTTGAAAATCAGTTAACCGTAATGTTTGGATTCATTTATGGACTCCCCATTCTGTTGTGTTCATCTGTATGTCTGTCCTGATGCCACTATTACTCTGCCTTGATTATTGTAGCTTTGTAGTAAGTTCTGAAACCAGGTAGTGTGAGTCTTCTGACTTTTTGTCTCCCCCTGCTTTTCCCCAAGATTGCTTTGGTTATACAGGGTCTCTTTTGTTCCATAAATTTTAGGATCAGCTTATCAATTTCTTAAAAAAGAAAGAGTTGGCTAAAATTTAGATAAGTAGGCAACACTTGTGGCTCAAGGAATAGGGCGCCGTTCCTATATACCAGAGGTGGTGGATTCAAACCTGGCCCTGGCCAAAAAAAATAATAATAAAATTTAGATAAGGGTACTGTGGTGTCACAGCTCACAGCAACCTCCAACTCTTGGGCTTAAGCAATTCTCTTGCCTTGGCCTCACAAGTAGCGGACTACAGGTGCCCACCACAATGCTCAGCTATTTTTTGTTGCAGTTGTCATTGTTGTTTAGCTGGCCTGGGCTGGGTTCAAACCTGCCACCCTTGGTATATGTGGCTGGCACCATAACCACTGTGCTATAGGTGCTGAGCTTTTTTTTTTTTTTTTTTTTTGAGATGGAGCCTCAAGCTATCCCCCTGGGTAGAGTGCCATGGCATCACAGCTCACAGCAACCTCCAACTCCTGGGCTCAAGTGAGTCTCCTGCCTCTGCCTCCCAAGTAGCTGGGACCACAGGCACCCGCCACAACACCCAGCCATTTTTTGGCTGCAGCCATCATTGTTGTTTGGCGGGCCCGGGCTGGGGATTCGAACCCGCCACCCTAGGTGTACGTGGCTGGTGCCTTAGCCGATTGAGCCACAGGCGCCGAGCCAAGATTTTCTTTAATTAATTCTCCCAACAACCTTTGAGGTAGCAATGTCATTCCCCATTTTGTTGGTGAGAAGCCAAAACTCAGAAAGGTTAAAGACCTTGCCCAAGGCCGGGTGCATTGGCTCACACCTGTAATCCTACCACTCTAGGAGGCTGAGGCGGGTGGATTGCCTGCACTCATGGATTTGAGACCAGCCTGAGCAAGAGCAAGAACCTATCTCTAAAAAAAAAAACATAGCCGGAATTATGGAGGGCGCCTATAGTCCCAGCTACTTGGGAGGCTGAGGCAAGAGAATCACTGGAGCCAAAGAGTTTGAGTTTGCTATGAATTATGATGCCATGGCGCTCGAGCAAGGGGAACAAGGTGAGACTCTGTCTCAAAACAAATAAACAAACAAACAAACAATCAAAGAACATGGCCAAGGTCTCACAGCTAGATGGTGGTAGGGATGTTACTCCAGATGACTCCAGCGCCCACATGCTAACCCCTGAGCTGTGCTGCCACTAAAAGAACCTGGGGGTTTTGCATGGTCTGGGATTATCTCTCCCCTGCCCCCATGGTGGTGAGATGACAGGCATGGCAAATGTTTCCTTCTCCCCTCCCTCAGACTTCATTCGCTCTGGCCCCATTTGAAGGACAGGGAGTGTCACAACCCAAACCAACCCAAGGCAGGAGTATCCCTGGAGAGGGAGAGTACAGGGTCTAGGGAGACCCTATGAATCACCCCCTGTCCACAGGCCAGATAGAGTGCCAACGTGAGGTCCTCAGGTCCCCAGTGATGCAAGGCTATGAGGGTGCTGGGGGAACAGACTTGTTTGTCCGGCTCATCAACTTGGCCTGTTGGGGCATGTCAGGCAAGATCCTCTACACAGGCAGTGCTGGGAACCAGGCATCTGAATGGGGCAAAAGGGTGGAGGAGGCCCGAAGGGGCAGCTGCCCTTAAGTGAGGAGAGAGGAGCAGGGCTCCGAGGCCTGGGCGTGGGTGGGGGCATGCATTGGGTATCACATTGCCTGCGTGCCTGGGATGCATGGACTGGCAGAGGGATCTGCCCTGTCTGTGTGCAAGGTTATAGGGTGGTTATGGGTCTGCATTTGCTGATGTATGACTGTATGGGACCAGGTGGAGCTTTAAAAATGCCAAATGAGTCTCTTGGGGTGGGGTAACTTATGGTTAGGGGTCTCCGTTCTGGGTGGTGCTGAGCAAACCCAAGGAAGAAGGCAGAATGACCCTGAACCACAGGCCCTGTGATGGTGTCAGTTTCCCTTTCTTACATCCCCTGACCCTTGGGCTCAGGACTTCCCTTCCCCTTCCCTAGTGCCTGGTTGTTTCCACTCCTCCAGCCCAGACCACCCTCTCCTGTGAGGACTGAGAGGTGTCTGGCTCCACCCTCAAAACTGTCACTTCCCAAAGAGAAGAGCCCTCCCCACACCAAGTTTTCAGAGCTGGGGCAATACCCCTGTATGTGTCTGAGAGTCTGTTCTGTGTTGCCTTGTTCAAGGCATGCCAGCTCCTGGCCCAGAGCAGTACTCAAATGAAAGTAATGGAAAGAGACCAAGTAAGGGGTTAGAAGCCTGGGATCCTTAGTAAAACTGAGGCTGTGAACCAATCACTCGTTCTTTTTGAGTCTCAGTTTCTGTAACTGAAAAATAAATATAAAAATAGTCCCTGGGTATCTAACTGGGTAAGGGTCAAATGAGAACAAGTGAAAGTACTTTCAAATGATAAAAATCATTATCTCTTTTGGAGAGACAGGAGTCTGGATGCCCTCCCCTTAGGTGCAGCCTCCAAGCCCCTACATCAGGAACCCTCAGGAGGATGAGGTTGAGTGTATTTTGCAAGCTGGTCAAACTGGAGGGGGAGGGGCTGCTTAGCAGGGTGATTTTTGATGTGGGGGAGGAAGCTGGGTAGGGTGTGGGGGGAGGACTCACACTAGGCAGGAAGGCTTGGAATAGAATCTCAGCTACGCCTGGTATTTCCCAGTCCATGGCCCCCTCCCCCACTGCCCTCTGGGGCCCACCCCACATTCCTTTCCCAAAGGAAATAGGGGAGGGAGTTGAGAGGCTCCCCTGGCCTGGAGAATCATTTATTTAAACTAGGTACAACTTTGATGCTCTACTGTATGCACACACCTGAAGTCCCTGTAGAAGCAGCTGGGTATGAAGGTGGTGGGGGTGGGGAAAGCGTGGGTTGTGGTGGAAGAATCTGCCACCTCCTTTGCTGGGCCTTGCTGCCCCTTCCAGGTTCCTAGGCAGGAAATGGAAATTGTATATGGTTGGCTGATGCAATCCAAGGTCTTTGCAGCCCTGGCCCAGAAAACCCATGCAGCATCTTCACCTCTTCCCCTCCCTGCAGCCCCTAGAACCCTCAGCAGTTTTTTTTTTTTTTAAAGTTGATTTTTATTTATTTTTATTTTTTTGAGACGGAGACTCAAGCTATCCCCCCTGGGTAGAGCCATGGCATCACAGCTCACAGCAACCTCCAATTCCTGGGCTCAAGCGAGTCTCCTGCCTCTGCCTCCCAAGTAGCTGGGAACACAGGTTCCAGCCACAACGCCTGGTTGCAGCCATCATTGTTTGTTTGGCAGGCCGGGGCTGGGGATTTGAACCCACCACCTTAGGTGTAGGTGGCTGGCGCCTTAGCCAATTGAGCCACA
>CAUYQV010076034.1:0-32895 GCA_963574575.1 Galagoides demidoff
ATGAATGAGACCTGCAGGCTGGAAGCTGCTCTGGGTGAGTCAGTAAGAGGTGAGTGGCTGGGAAGTGTAAGGACACTACTCTTCACTACCATCAAATTTATAAACACGGTACACTTAAAAATTACCTTTCTCCTATTGACAAATTATTTTATCAAAGTATATTAGCTTTAGCTTATTATCATTTTTTTCAATTTATAAACCTGTGAAGTATTTTAAACTCTTAACTCTTTTGTCATAACTTTTAGCTTAAAATACAAGCACATTGTACAGCTATACAACAATATCCCCTGTCTTTATATCCTTATTCTGAAACCTTTTCTGTATTTTCAGCTGTGCTTTTGACTTTTTAAACTTTTTAATTAAAACTAAAGGCACTAACACACACTCTGGTCTAGGCCTACACAGGGTCAGGTCATCAATTTTATCTTTCATTTCACCCTCTCCTCCTACAGGAAGGTCCTCAGGGCGATAACACACTTGGGGCTGTAACAAACTGTGATGACAGTACTTTCTGGCACACCTCCTGAAGGACCTGCCTGAGGCTGTTCTACAGTTCACATTTTTTAATAGATAGGGATATATTCTAAATTTATACTATAGTATACACATAACTCAGTAACATAGTCATTTATTATTATCAAGTATTACATACAGAATCGTGTAGACTGTACTTTTATAAAACTGGCCAGGGTAGGTTTCTTTACATCAGAATCACAAACGTGATTGATGCCTTGAACTAGGATGTCACTAATGATAAGAATTTTTCAGTTCCGTTATAATTTAATGGGACCATGTAGTTCATCACTGACCAAAATGTTTTAACCTGGCCCATGTATAGTGTGTGTGCATGTATGGTTGCATATGTGCATGTATGTATAAAATGTATTCCTTTCCATAGTATTCTGAAACAAAATTGTGGTTGTTAAGAAGAATTTTAATATGTTTACTTGAATTTAAAATTTTTATCCCAAAATATAACAGTAGCTAATATGCATTAAAATTAATATTCTTTAGTCTTTCTGAGTAAATAATATTAAAAAATCTGCCTCCAAATGAAAAAGTAACAGGTAAACTATTATTTGATAAATTTTGTTAAGAATTTTGGTGTCCTTCCACAAATTAAAAAAGGAATGACTTTAATCACTGAGAAACAAATGCTGTTACAGATCAAGTTGATTTCAATACTGGCTTTCCACAAAATTAGTGGGGAACCTACACACGTTATGAATGTGACCTATTTTTTAAAACATATGAAGAACCTATTACATTATACTTTCAGAATTAATTGAAGATACTAACTACTGTTGCAAATTTTGTTCAATTTCCATTGGTAAGGTTTGGTATTAAAGTACCTTGTCACTATTTTTATTAAAAAATAAAGAAAGGTTGAAATTATTTTTACTTGGTTGCATCTGTCTAAAGTATATTATTTAACCACAAATACATTGATTAAGTAGGAAATAATTTACCCATTTTAAGATATGTATTTTCAAAATTACATTTTTATGAAATAGTTATTTATCAACATGCTCATATTTATAGTGTTATTATAATCTGTATGAGGTAATACCTATAATAATAACACTACAGGAATTAAATCTAGAACAGTGTTTTTCAACTTTTTCATTTCATGATACATGTGAACCTTTAATTAAACTTCTGTGAAACACTTAAATTATGTTGATCAAAAAAATAACAAAAAAAAAAGAATATACTTACTGTGCTTTGAACTTTTTTCAAAAATAATTTAATTAATGATCTTTAAAAAATTTCACAAAACACCTAAGAACCTCTCTTTGCATACCAGTAAGCCACAGTATACTGGTCAAAAACCACTAGGGGTCTTATGATCAACTACAACTTTTTTAAATGGAATTTCAATTTATGTTTGTATTTTTTGTTGCAGAGAAGTCTGATAGTGAGATTAATGAGATATAGTTAATCAAACCATATCTCACTAGTATAAAATTCTGTGGAAAAAATTAAGTGTAAAGCCAACATCAGGGAGAAAAGAAATAATGAAATATCTCCCACAGTAGAGAAAAAACTTATTTTATAAGGGATAAGGAAAGATACCAAATTGTCACTGTGGCTAAATTATACTACATACATATAAATATAGTGTAAGTTTCCTTTAAAAATGCATGTGCTTTCACTATACTAGAAAACTTTGGCTATGGAAACTTCTAATAAAACTATTTTGGATGTTAAATTAAATAAAATTAAATAAGTAAAACCTTTAAATTTTATTGTAATGAGGATATAAATAAAAATAGTATACTCTATTTTACTTGTTTTCTCTTCTGTAAAATGGAGATAAAATTGTACATAACTTATGAGATTTTCATCCACAGTAATTACACATTGCCTGTGAATGTTCAGCATAGTTTCTGGCACAAAGCAAACAATCAATAAATGTTAGCTGCTATTTGTCCAGATGGTAGGAAGTATTCTCTTTGGAGATTATACCTCTTACCTGTTCACTCTTAATGTTTCCCCTGTCTTAGTACTTGACATCTTCATTTCTATAAAAGAGAGAATGAATAGAAATATAATATTTCAAGCTAAAGCTAAAATAAAATAACAATAAAATTATGGACAGGGGAATGATGAATGACAGATCAGATTTGATCTTTACTTTTAGGATAGGTATTTATTTCCAGAAGAAGGTCTCAATGGTGGGAATTTGAGTACAAGCAATATTTAAAATAATCTAACTATGCAACTCTACATTACTGTTTAACTAGTATTAAATATTACTATTTAATTAACAAATACTATTTATTTGACATGCACATGAATGATAACATGAGCGGTAGCAGGAGCTGAATTCTTGGTTCTGATTTCACAGGTCTCTGTTCCATAGTTGTAGAGAATCTGCCATCACAAACCATTCAGTACAGATTGATGTCAATGACCTTACGGAAATAAGAATACTCAGAATCTCTAATATTGTAAGTCTCTGTTTTGATATGACCCAAACTTGTTTTTTGTGCAGAGGGAGGATGTAAAGATTGTTTGCAAGTCAAAACTGATAAGGATGTTAAATACTCTCATTGCCTGGTCAACCTTGATATAGGAGATGCCTCCATGAAAACGTCTCTGTAGTCCCCATTTGTTTGAAAAGGGGGTTTTTAGGGAGTGTACTCTGAAGCTTTATGTTTTCACTGGCACATTTTCAAAATTTAATCAAATAGATAACACAATTTTAAATAAAGGATGTTCTTGATTTGAGAACTTGAGTAGAAAGGAAAGGTTAATGGAAGGGAATAATTGAATAAAAGTCGACACAGTGAGGAAAGCAATGAGCTTATTTTCTGCTTATGTGATCAAACTTTCATTAAATTGGCTGTACTGTCTTAATCTTTATTCTTATATATGTGTAGTGACATTTATGTTCATCATAAATACACGTAGAAGAAGATTCCACATTGTGGTATCATTCTACAGTGCCAATTTCACCAGCCTTCACTATCTTTCCCCCCCATAATTCCCTTCCATACATGTTTCCAATTAGGGTGGGTCATAGAGGGGAATTTTAAACT
Organism: Galagoides demidoff; assembly: GCA_963574575.1. Lineage (NCBI taxonomy): Eukaryota > Metazoa > Chordata > Mammalia > Primates > Galagidae > Galagoides > Galagoides demidoff. Next base: position 3,546 of record CAUYQV010076034.1, read on the forward strand.
CTCCACACTGATGAAACTAAGCTCTAAGACAAAATGGAGAGGAAAAAGCCTTGCTGAGATTGTTTAACAAGCTCCTGCTATTGGGTAAGGTCAATTCCAATAGTGATTCTTTTTACACATACCTGTGTAATGCACAAATGAAAATGTATGTCATTCTCCAATCAGTACGGGTCTTTGTCCTTCTGTGTCACATGAATTTTGGGCTTTCTGTGGCCTATTAGCACCTGCCTCTGTACTATAGGTGATGATTAAAGAGTCATAAAATTAAATCCACCAGAATAATTGCATTTTCTTGTTTACCCTGTATTCATTATTAGCCAATACAGGAAAATTAATAATACTAATTAATTGTTATCAGTGGCATACATTAATATTATACTCAAAAATGTGTAATTTCATTTAAGTACTTAATTCCTATCCAGCTAATTTCTGTGTATGGCATTAGGGTCTAGCTGTACTCATTTGCACGGGTACAGTTAGTTTCTCAACACTCTCTGCTGAAGAGACTATCAGCTGTGGTTTCAAAGTACGCATTCCTCAACAGCTCTTGGGTTGGAACTGAAGTGCCAAGTGATGGTATCAAAAGGTGGGACATTTGGGGCAAGCTTTCATGAAAGGATTTAGCACTTTTCTAAAAGAAGGGATCCCCTGGGGCCCATTTTTGCCCTTCTGCTTCCCTCACCATGTGAGGGCTCCATGAGAAAATGCCATCTATGAAACAAGACCTCTTGAATCACTGAATTTGCTGGGACTGTGATCTTTGACGTTCCAGCCTCAAGAACTGACAGAAATAAGTTTCTGTTGCTTTTACGTATGGTATGAACGTTTTAACAATGTTGATCGTTTCAGTCCAAGACCATGGGATGGATATCTTTCCATTTATTGTATTTTACTCAATTTCTTTCATCAGTGCTTTATAGCTTTATGTGTATAGTTCCTCCACATACTTGCTTGAGTTTATTGCAGGGCAATTTTTGATGCTATTATAAATGGGATATTCTTGATTTCTTCTTTATTTAGAGCAGTATTTGTGCATGAAGTTGCTACTGCTATTCATAGGTATGTTGACTCTAGGTTCTGCAACCTTACTGAATTCATGTATTAGTTCTAAGAGTTTTTTTGTGGAATCTTTGGGGACTTTTTCTATATAAGATCACATCATCTGCAAATAGAGAAAAATTTGCTTCTGGATTGTTTTGACTACTCTAAATCTTTTGTTGTTCCATATAAATGTTAGAATTCTTTTCTCTATTCTTACGAAACATGCCACTGTGCATGTGGGATATCTCCATCTTCAACTGATGGTCCCCCTGGTCTCATGAGAAGGATGAAATAAAATTATTTGGTGAGCCTGACTCGAAAGTCTATCATCTCTGCATTAACCAGAACTAAATGAAAAGCCCAACCTAAATTCGTACAAGAAGCTGAAAAATTTTGTGTTTCTTTGTGCCCAAGAAAAAAAAAATGAAACAGTATGTTGAACATATGACATTAAATCACTGGTATAATCTCTTATCCTCTCTGACTCTGGTTCTTTATAGCTGTAGAGGTTTTAATGCCACATTCATATCACAGGGTTGTTCTTAAGAGTAAGTAGAGTGGGCTCGGCACCTGTGGCTCAATCGGCTAAGGCGCCAGCCACATACACCTAAGGTGGCAGGTTTGAATCCCCAGCCTGGGCCCGCCAAACAACAATGACGGCTGCAACCAAAAATGGCCGGGCGTTGTGGCGGGCGCCTGTGGTCCCAGCTACTTGGGAGGTGGAGGCAGGAGACTTGCTTGAGCCCAGGAGTTGGAGGTTGCTATGAGCTGTGATGCTATGGCACTCTACCCAGGGGGACAGCTTGAGGCTCCGTCTCAAAAAATAAAAAAAAAAAAGAATAAGTAGAGTAAACTTGTTAAAATATAAAATTCTTATCATGACTTCAACAGATAAGGATGTTAGTTTTCCATGTGAACTTATTCCAGCCCCTTCGTTTTTCTGTTATATACAATGAAAGCGAAGAAAAGCAATCAAAGAGCTAAAAACTGATCCGTAGAATGGAGGAAATGAACTATTTGATTACATTTAACTGCTACCAACTGTTTCCAATTAGATGTCCTGATGGTCCTTTTGAAATAAATATGTGAGATTAATTTGTAATTAGTAGCTTGTATTCAAAAGCTATGATTGACTTACTTTTGAAAATAGTTTGCTATCTGGAATAGGTTCAAATGAACCTTTGAAATGTTATTGGCTTTATTGATGGTATAATCAAAACTTGTCTGTAAACAGTAAAAAGAAAATATTTCTGTCCAGCTCCTCTTAAATTAAATACTCACTATTTAAATAATCACATATTTGTTAGCATGCAAGTTAAGATTTCATTGTCATTTCCTAAGGTGAGATGTTGTTATATGCTTCTTGATAAAATAAATGATATGAAGTGACTTTCTCACAAAATGGAATTCTGGGAATAGTTTGCTCATGCAGCTCTGGAGTACACAAATAATGTCCTGGCCAGGTAAAATGGGTTGCAGATAATCCCCGACAAAGAATGTCATCGCATTTACCCTGTCCATCAATAAGGGACTCAGGGTGTAGTGCTGGTAAGAATGTGGCAGTAAGAGACCTGAGAGTGCAGCACTCTGTAGTATCTGATGACTTAATCTGCTAACCCTTTAGAGCATCAAGAAAGAAAATGACAACTTGGTTCCCAAATGTGCATTTGGAAACGTAATTTGACAATTAAAAAGTCTGACAGGTAGCCTTGAATGAGCCTCTGAGCAACAGACTCTGCTTACAGCATTTGCAGGGTCACAGCAGAAAATAGCTGTTCAGACCAACAAAGGCTCTAATGACAATTGCATGAGTGGAAAAGGGGTGGACTCTGAAACACAGACCAAATGCATTCTGGTAGACACAGAACAAGTTGAACACTTCGAACTCCCAGATCTCTCTGGAACTCCCTTGTCAAGGAGACAGCCCTTCCAGTGACTAGCTAGAACAGTTACCCAGCAAGTTGGTGGCTACACAACCCAAGACCTATGCTACCACTGCTAACTATCTACACCTCCGTAATGAGATGGATGCCAACACAACTCTGAGGAAGAGCTCCTAGGCTGGAAACAAATATCCTATACGCCAAAAGAGATTTAAAAAAAATCTCATTAATTTGAATCAGCAGAGATATAGCCAACAAGCCTGGGAACACATTCTAGTGGTTTTATCCCCAAAAGGACAAATTATAATCTTTGATTGTACTAAATTTATCCCCACAAGTGTACACATATGAGATTCAGGAATTAACTTGCTAGCATGAGCATCTAGCAGTGATGTTATCAAGCTGCTGAATTAGCTCAGTGAAGCCCACTATACCTGAGGTTTAAATTCTGTAACTTTTATAAAACATGCAGAAATGAGTCTGAAGATGAGGGAAATAAACATGTTAAAGTGATTCTATAACGTCTATATCCCTCAGCTACTCACTAACCAACTGTTTAGTCTCTATCTTCACCAAGGTAATAATTTCTCAGTGTGGTAGGACTTGGTATCCTTCCAAAGCTCTGTAAGGGCTGGAGGGCTACTGTTTGCAGCCAGGATATACCAATGGGAGATGCTCCAAGGGTTTAGGTTCCCATCTCAGAGGGAATAATGAGCCATCAGAATGGTAGCGTATAACTGTTGTAGACAATGTATGTGTAATTACTGCATTATGGCAGAGGAGTAAAATGTTGATCAGTGATTTAGTCTTCAAGGGTCTGTGGCAATGCCAAATTTATCAGAGTGTCACTAGAAATAAAACAATAAGAGAAACCAGTAAAGATGCTATTTAGCATATACGTATGGGTGTCATTAGAAAAATTCTAGGTATATTCATAAGAAACATAACTGAGTCACCATAGTAGAGATTCACAGCCTCTTACGTCCCTGAGTCCATATGATTGAGAGGACATATCAGTTTCTCTGAACTCAGACCATGCCAAATTGCTGATATTCTGAACATTCCTCAAAACTTCCTCCCCAAAATTGTACGGTCTTTACTAAAGAGACTGTGTATTGGGCAAAGAAAAGCAAGCACCCAGATATTCTTAAAAATGACTTGTCACTACCTTCCGTAAACATAGAATGCATTGGTATTTTAACTGAAAAAAAAAAGCAACACAACCCATGTTACGTGATGTGAAGCTTTTGATTCAGAAAATATTATTTCTGCACTAACTGTCAGAAATGGAAACCAGTTGCAGTTCAATTTCATGTGGCAAGGGCAATCCTATAACCTTACTGCCTTAAGGCCATGTTGACTCTCCTTCCAATCATCACATAGTCTGTGAGAACTTAATTGACGGGATACTCCACAAAACACAACACTGGTCATTTTGCCTTCCAGCCCTACATTTAGATGCACTGGTGCAAGCGTTTACATTGGGTACATAACCACTATAGTGAATTAACAGGTCATAGAGTGTGCCTGCTCCGTTTCTGTAAAGGATGCCATGCAGTTTTCAAAAGCAGCTATAATTTACAAACATATCCGTAGCGTTTGGAGTCCAGTGCCCCACAGGTCGTCAACAGATGGCATTATTGACGTTTGTATATTGAACTGTTCTATGGCTGTACGTTCATATCTTCTTATATTAATTTATACTTTTTCTAATTATTATCAGGTTTCCAATAAGATTGAGAAACATAAATGTTTATTGGGCATTTGCAATCATTCTCTTGTAAAGTGTCTAATCATTTCTTATGGACGTTTTCTTTTGGACTAGTTTTTCTTACTGATTTAATTCTTCATAGTTTCAAAAACAAGCACTTTTTAAAGCCATGCATCTCAAAGGACTTCTACTCTGTGGCTTGCCATTTCACTATTCTATGCGTATCATTGAAGAAATAAATTTCTTAACTTCAATATGCTCTAGCTCATCAGTATTTTTCTTTATATTAATATGGTTAGCTATTGTGTCCCTGTCAAAAATACATGTTTTTCTCCCCACGCAGGGAGGAACTTCTGTACATTTTTTGTAATGTCTTCACAGTTTTCCTTTGACATTTCCAGTGTCGATTCACCTGTTACTGGTTTTAGGGTGACGTAGAGGTCAGCTTTTCCATTTACACATCTGATAATCCAACATTATTTATCAAATAGTCTATCAACGTTTTGCTGCTTTGAAAATTTACTTCTATTGTACATTCCGTCATTGAACTTTAATTCTCATCCTTTTTTTTCTATTTATCTATGTCCATACCAATTATCTTTACACTTATAAAAGTCTTAATAGCTAAGAAAGCAAATATTCCCACTATTTTTTCTGTTGCAGAATTTCCTGACTAATTGTAATTCTCTACAAATGTTAGAATACATTTTTAGAGTTCCGAAGAAAAAATTGCTTGGATTTTGGTTGAGAGTGTATAAACTACACATCAGTTTGAGGAGTGTTGACGTTATTACTAATGCTAAATATTCCAATTCATAAAAAATTTTCTCTATTATGAAAGTTTTTTACATTTTCCATTAATTATCATTTATATGCGTCTTTGTAGAGGTTTTATATACTTTAGTGAAATTCTTATTTTTTAATATTTTAAAATTTATTGTAAGTTTTACCTTTTTGAAGTCTTTTTAATATCTGTAAGATCATTAGTGATGTTTCTTTTTTTACTCCTATTATAAGTTATTTTGTTTCCTTTGTATTTTATTATGCTTTCGTGTATCCGGGTACTTACCAATATTTCAGTCTTTTCAAAGAAACAGCTTTTAGTTTTGTTTTCTGCTTTAATCATTTTTGTTCTCATAGCTATAATTTATTTTTTATGTGTTATTGACTGCAATTTTTCACATTATTTACATCAATACTTGGCTCACTAATTTTCAGCCTTTTCCTTTTTTTTCTCATCCAAAGTTACATAATCATTCTAATCATAAACTGAACTGAGCTGCTCTCTACCTTTTGCTATATGATGTTTTATTGTCAGTCCATTGAAAATACTTTCTAATTTTCATTGTAATCCCTCCTTTGAGCCACACATCATTTTAGAAGTCTATTTCTAACTTCCTAAATATTTTAAGATTTTCTAGTATTCTTATTCTATTGATTTCCATTTCACATGTATTGCATTTCGATTTTTATTTCAAACTGAAAACAGAATATAAAGTTAATCAATAAGTAAAGACATAAACACAGGGCTGGTTAAGTGTCAATGAGATTGTAATGAAATTTGAAGTCAAGGAAACTAAAACTGTTATTTTCAAGTATACTGATTTATAGTAAAATATTTTTACTGATTATCTATGAGGTTACTTATTAAAATATAGTGAAATTAGCTTAATAGGATAAAATAAGAGTAACCTTAAAAGATGTTCATTTTGTAAAAAGGGCTGTGCATATCTGGGAAAATGGATTTAGGAGAAGAATTCCTTCATAATTTTCAGGTTTGGGTATTTGTAAACTGAGGCATTTGTTCATTTGACCAATACTTGTTAGCACTTCCTATGTGTCTGGCATTACATTACATACCAGTCAAATAACTTCAATCAAGAGAAGCAGAAAATCTTAGTCCCCAGTATTTAAAATGTAGTGGGTATGTAGAAATGACTCAAAGATTTTGTGTTGAGCATTACTGTGAAAATATTATGATTCTCTTAAGGAAAAAAAATAACTGATACAGTATCATGTTATTTTCGATTTATAAACTCAAATTTTGCAATCAGTTTTCTTCCAGTATTCACAGAGGACTTAACCATGTGACAAAATAATTATTCTTTTATGCAGCACAGAATTTGAACTTTGAAAATATATGATAAAAATAGACTGAAATTACAACTACTGAAATTTACTTTCCAAATAGTGTTCCAGCATTTAGGCAGAAGCTGAAGGTTTTGTAAGGCAATTCAAGAGTATATTTTATTCCATTTCTAAATGCTACCTTATGAGAGTTATCCCTTAGGACAAATTCTGTGTGATGGTCTCCTAAAACTATTAGAGTCTGTCAACTTGTCTTCTACTCTGTAGCAATGAGAGTAAGCAATCAGAATAAATATCAGAAAATGCTAACATTTAAAAATAAAAATAACTAAGTGGAAAAAATACACACAAGTCAAGTAACAACAAGAATCCATTTCTTTTCCACCTTGTGATAAGGAAAATTTGAAAAAAAATAAGTAGAGAAAATGACTTAAGGTTAAAAACATTGGATAAATGTACAATTGATATTTCTTATTATGGGTTCTAAGGTAACAAATTCACCTACTGCCAAATATTTACTTTTAACCCCCAAACTTATACGCACAATCCTTTTGGGCTCATTCAAATACATGCACAGGGTGGCAAAATAAAAATTTTAAATCATCTATAAAGCAGCTTCCCACTGAGCTCCGAGAGGGCTGTGCCCTGCCTTGTGACTTCTGCCCTCAGGCTATGTACAAGTGCCCTCTTTTTGGTGTCACCTCCTTTTTTGTAGTTTTGTCTTTTTTTGTTGGGGATTTTAATGTTTAAAATAGTCCCTAAAGTGTTGTGCTGAACCACTGTCTAGTTTTCCTGTGATGTGCCTCATGTGCCTAAAAAAAAAAAAATTAGATAAATTTTATTCAAGCAAGAATTATAATGCTGTTGACCGTGAGTTCAAGGTCAGTGAATCAACCATATATATTAAACAAGGCGTTTTTAAGCAGAAACGCACATAAAACAAGGTTATGTATTAATTGGTTGACAAAAATGTGACCAGGGCTCTCAGAAACCTCACCTCGTTTTTCCCCTAGAGCAGAATTACCTGCTATAAATAATGAGAATTAAATGTATTTGGTGGGAAATAAGAAAAGGGAAGTTTGGTGATTTCTGACAAACCTATCTGATGTTACTTAGGAGCATCCAACTCTAGGCATTGTATTTTCTTATTGTCCTCAAAGGAAGGAGACCAAACTAAAAGTGCCTCAGAGATGCAGAAAAAAATAAATAAATAAAGATTTATCTCTAGGGGCATCAAAGGAAGATAAAAATAGAAGCTAAGACTTCTAAATCTGTAAATAATTTGGAAACTAGCTGAGAGTTTCCATTTCAAGAAATTTCTCTAGAAATCTCCAAAAGGTCATTCTGCTCCCACAGGATTTATTATTATCTTACATTGTATAGTTTACAACAGTGATACTAGAAATATTTTTTATGCACAAGAATAAATTTGTTTTCTGTTGGAATTCTTTTTCTTTCTTTCCTTCCTTCCTTCTTTCCTTCTTTCCTTCCTTCCTTCCTTCCTTCCTTCCTTTCTCTCTCCCTCCTTCTCTCCCTCCTTTCCTTCCTCCCCCCCTCCTTCCTTCCTTTCTTTATTTCCTTTTTTGATTTAACTAATAACAACTTACCTTGTCTATATATAGTCAAAACTCATTCAATGTCTATTGTAAGGCAGGTTGTATACACTAGGTTCTCTACAAATGTCTGTTGAATTTATGAATTAATGTAAAACAAATTTTGAACAATTAAGATTCAAGGCTTAGGGATAGATACATATGGCCAACAAGAGGCTATTTTTTGCAATTTTACAATGAAGAAGTTTATTACAGGAATAATTTCAAGAAAGTGATCTGTTATGCAGAGAGAACACCAGCCAAAGATGCGTCAATTAGTCAAAATATCTCTGATTGCTTATAAGTGAATCGTAAATATTTGTAGAGAAATCTCAAATGTCCATTGCAAAATTAGTTAGATGTTACACTTATATCATTTCTTAACTAAGCTTAAAAAAAATTAAATACATTAAAAAAAGTAAAATCGTCTCCAGAAAGCAATGTTTCACTTTTGAGTAATGGACTTTATTGTCTCAACATTACTTTAAAATCTCAAACAGCTTAAGAAACGATTAGTTCTGTTTTGAATCTATTCTCTTTAAAAACTCTGTCTGTGAAAAAATTAACAGGCCTTTCAGTACTCCAATCATGAGTTTCAAATATGGTTTAGTGAGAAAATGAGTGGTATGGAACAGAGTTGGAATGTGTTTGTAAAAGGAGAGATAGTTAATCGGATAGTCTTTGTTGTTGAAAAGAAATATGTAATGTGTACATACATTACACAGGGATGGGCAAACTCCAGCCCCTAGACCAAACCAGTCTGTAGTCGGTAGTTGTGTATAAAGCTTTATTGAAACACAACTGTGCTTATTCATTTATGGAAGGGTGCTGTAGAGACTGCATGGCCCACGAAGCCTGAAATGTTTACTAATTGGACCTTTACAGAATAGTCTGCCAACTCCTGTTATGGGCTAATATTTCCTGCCCTGAGTTAATATTATATTGTTTTGCTTACCTTTTATTCACAGATGTTTTTGATATTTTCTAGATATTAAGTAAACTCATAATGTAAAATATTAAATTAGATTTCCATTGAACGACTTCCTTATTTTTTCACTGGATACATATACGATCACTGAACATTCTGGTTTTGCTTTGTGCATCTGTCTCATAATAAGTTGTATTGTTGTGTTAAACCAAATATTTCTGATACTAACCACAGAAAATTAAATTGAGAAACAGAATACCATGTAATGTAAATAACATGTAACATGGTTATATGATTGGAGTCCCTTTGTTTTTCTATTTTCATTTTTCCTGCCATAGAGCTACTGAAAAGTTAAAAATAATAGTACAAGTATTTCCGTCTGATCTGTCTGTCTTATCCACTTCGTAATCAGTTTTGCGAGAGCTTCAATTTCTTGTCTCTCATAAAATATATTTTTAGAGAACAATATTCTATTTTATTCAAATTGGTCTGAAAATGTGTGTTGCTCACATTTTCTAGAAGCACTAGTTCCTTTGAGATTTTAAAGAATTATTGTACTAAACATCAGGTTTCCGTGCATTATATTTTACTGGCCATACCCAAGGAAACATAATATACTTCTTACAGATAAATCAAGCTTTGGGAGAAATATAGCTTAAATTATTTCAAATGAGTAGAGAAGTAAATGAAAATTTCAACTCAATATTTATTAATAGTGTCACATTTTCCAAATATATTATAAGGACAGAAGAAAATATAATATAAAGGATATAACTAAAACACAGATCACATACTACGTGGGTTGTTACAAAGATGGACAAGTTCTATAACTAATTGATAACCTTATTTTATTGGAGATATAAATTCAAGGACATAGAGTTATGCTGGACAAAGGAGACACTATTTTGTATTTGACTGTCTAATGCTGTTTTGTTGCAGCAAAATGAAGAATCTGTGAGTAAAGGCCACATTTCCAAATGTTTGGGATAATTTAAAGATATGTAATTGGAAATTCAATGGAACTTTTCCTATTGTGTCATAATTGATGGTGAAAATCCCCAAAAGAACAATAGGTAATAGCTTCTCCACTTTTTGAAAAGCTTCTAAAAGCTCCTCTGCATAGTGAGAGAGGAGACCCAGAAGAGTATGTGCTGATCTAGACGAACAAAAGGCTTCTTGCAGAAACTCAAGGACACTCCTGCAAAGTCTTCCCTATGGTAACTCAGCTCCTAAGAATATGTAAAAACTTAGCTTCCTGGGTCCTTGAGACAAAACTTGCCTCTGCTTCTGTAAACCCTGAACATTCTTAGACACCTCCTATAAGAGACAATATGGTGATTCCTTTTTCTGTCTACCTGAGTTCAATATAAGGACAGGAACAGCGCTGATTAGGGCGCTTGGCCATCTCAGGCCCTAGTCCCCTGAAGCTCCACTGGCTGTAATAAAGCCCCTTCCTCTTTCAAACAGGTGTCTGGGTAAATCTTTCCCCACCAGGTCTCCTTTTCCTGCAGCAATAAGATTTATGAATTAAGGTTTGACAGACCTTCTCCTTCCTTCCTTCCATTATCCCTTCCAGCACAATGAAGAAAAAGACTTTTAAATTCCTCAGAGAAAAGAATCCATCTGAGTGTTCACTGTATGATTATTAAGAAATGTGGTGGCACTCTCTGCCCAAACCAAAACTAATTAGGTTCCCAAAGAATCATGCCCAGAGATTGGAGAGCCTCCTGAAGGCAAAGCTCGTATAAAATTCCCCAGATAGATGACTGTTGAACTGGGGAAAATTGTACCAGGCTACCGAAGGCGACTTAGGTGGGAGAGTTTAGGAAAGAGACTAGCATACATGTTCTTGAAGTTTCAAGGCATTCTATTCCATTCTCTCTTACAGTTTCCAAATGGAAAAAAGCCACAGAGAGTGGAATAGCAAGAGAGGAAATTATTAGGAGTGTCATGTAGGTCGAATTTTTAGTGTAGTAAGAATTAGGGTTGACAGACAAAATACAGAATGCCCAGATAAATGTGAATTTCAGGTAGAAAATGAATAGTTTTTAATGTTCTAAATATTTCATGGGACATATTCATTTAAAATGTGATGTCTTACTTATCTGAAATTCAAGTGTTAATGGATAGCCTTTATTTTTATATGCTAGACCTCACAACTCTAGTAAAACCTGGGTTAGTTAAGGTACGACTAGCTGCCATGACAAACACACTCAGAAATGCATAATAGCTCAAGTATGATGGAAAGTTGTTTCTTGCTCATTAAAATTACAAAGAAGCAAGTGGCTCTACTTTAATTGGATCTGGGTTTGCTTTCTCTTGTGTTTCCCTCATTTTCACAGGTGGCCTCCAAGGTTTCTATGCCTCAAGGAGGCAGGTGTGGAAAGAATATGGAGGATTGTATATTAAGGTTTTAGTGGTCAGGCCTGCAAATAGCACTGACGTTAACATTTCATTGGCAAGAACTTGGTTGCATTTATATTAAATTGAAGGAAAACTGGGAAATACAGCATAGCTGGGTGTCCAGAATAAAAAGGAAGTGGGTTTGGGTGCACAGCTAGCCAATCTCCAGCACACTAAATTTCTATGTGCCAGTGAAAACTCTTGAAATTAGCTTGACCCAAGATTCCTTTAAAAAACCACATCTATCCTTCATATGAAAGTGTCGGTGATTGTAAATTGGTTTTATAATATCACTGAGTACATTGGATTGCAACTATGGCCCAGGATGAAGGAAGAAGGAGGTGAGGGCAGGAGGGGAGGGGGAAGGTCAGATCAAGGGAGAGTGAATGGTAGGATCACACCTATGGTGCATAATGCAAGGCTACTTGTCAGATTTATTAAATATAGAGTATAAACCTCTTACCACAATGATTAAGTAAATGAGATGAGGTTTATATTAACCAGGGTGATGTAAATGCTCTTAGTTCTATATGAAATCAGCACATTGTACTCCATACCTGCATTAATGTATACATGATCTATGTGTTTATGATTTAATAAAAAAAAAATAAAGACAATGTAACCTAAACACACACACACACATCTAAAAGGCACCCTCTAAGTATGAGGGGACTTAGCAACACTGGGCTGTGGGGTTTACCCTTGGGGAAGGGGAAATGGAGGGAGCCAATAAAGAACTTTCAGTGATAAGTTGCAATGTATTTCCTGTATCAGCAAACTGCTCAGTTCAGTGATCCCCACAGACAGTCTCTAAGAAAGTCAGCCATTTGAATATTTTCAACTCCAAACTGTGACCCTCTTTTTATTTAATGCCTTTTCACCCATGTGAATGCAATACAAGGAGAGAAGGGAGCAGGAGGGAAAGAATAGGTTATACCATCTACAGTCCAGGTCAAGTCAATAGGGGGGGGGGGGGGTAGGAAAATGATGAGATAGACTCCACTGAATGTGAGAATGACTATTTGATTTTTATTAGTCAACACACAAAAGTGGCCAGAAAGTAGCCGGGTCCACGTGCGCACTCCACTCAGAGATATTCCAGCACAGAGAGGAGAATGAAAAGTAGGCTTAAAGACAATGGCTGATGACAAGTTAGTATTGCATTCATATTTTATATCTATCACACAGAGTTCTTAACAACCTGATCACATGTAAAACAGAAGAGTTATTTAGAGGCTATTTTAAATTCCATAGCTTTCAAGTCACAATACTTATTAGTAAGCAACAAGTGTTTCCTTGGAAGCAAGTCTTTTGTTTTTTTTTTTTTTTAATCCTATTGAAATTGAAACAGCCATGTGTCTTGGATATAATTGAATTCCAGCCAGGAAGAGCGAAATACAGAACCAGACGGAAGTTTTGCTTCATGTTTTCTTGTAGAGATTGATCCCAGGAGTCAAGAGCTCTAGTTTGAGATTTGATTGCAGAAGTAGGTGGGGAGGAAGAATAAAAAAAAAAAAAAAAAGAAAGGAAAGAAAATTATAAAAATTGGCAATGAGGATTGCTACAAATCAAAATTGCTAATAAAGGCCATAGTTGTTTTCCTGACATTGCTGCACAGTGTATAAAGTCCCTCTGGGTTGTGCCTAAAATATTTTAGGTCTCTCATATGAGGGTTATTAAAACTTAACAAAGTACTTATATTTTTTAAAGTATCATAAATACTTTTCTGAAAATCATTTTGATGTGTGTAAAAATACTGTGATCCAAAGGTAATATTTTTGTTGTTTTTCATAATAACTTATCTCCCAAACAAGTTCTATGTTTTCTAAGTGGTTAGATAAGAAGCGATGCTGAAAAAGGAATAATCAGGCAAACACACCATTAAGATTTCTCAGTAATTCCTCACTGATGTGGGAAGAGCTTACATTTACTTGTGCATAATATAGGTATTCAATAAACGTCTTACATATTGATATATGTATTATTGTTTCCATAAAAAAGTGCAGTTGGAGTTATAATTAGCAGAAAAGAAGTAAATATTGGAAAGAATGTTTATTAGCTTTTATAATATTATAGTCTTAGTGTTATATGAGTCCACTTATAAAAGGAACCCATATTTCTCAGCAATTTTTATTGTAACTCTCATGTCTCTTTAAAACATCATCTATTTTATAAGTTAATTAGCATTTACTAAAAAGAATTTTAAAGCAGGTGTGCAGTGATTCTATCAGATAGGAAAAGTCATTATATTCTGCTTACTCAAAGTTAAAGTCTGCTTACTCCTTCTCAAAGGAAGGTAGTATAAGCACAAAAAATGTATGCCCTTTGATGATTGGGAATTGTATCCATAAATTGTATTGCCTTTATAAAGCCAGGGTAAATAACACGTACTGACTTTTCTTAGCCTCTAGCTTCCCTTAGCACCTGGTTCCTTCACATCATTCAGCATTTGGCTGACTGCCAGAGGTGGTGATGTAATTATAAGCATGGCTAAAAACACAGGTTTTAGAGACAAGTTGCCTTGGTTCACATTTTGGCTTTCCTATGTACTGGTTATGTAATGCTCAACAAGTCATTTAAAGTTTCTGCTCCTTGTTTTCTCACCAATGAGCTGAGAAAAATAACACTACCGACATCGTAAGGCTGTTGTTAGTGTTCAGTGATTTAACATAAAAATGCCTAGAAGATATTAGAATGTTGCTTACACCATATAATTGTTAGTGCTTATGTCCTTGGGGCTTGACATACCTTTATTTCTTTCTTCATACCTCCTTATATTGGACTTTTTTTTTTTTTTTACATTTTAACATTTTTAAGTGTTTAATTTAGTGGCAAGCATTACATACCACTGTCTACATCATTTTTTTCTTATCATCCCAAACAGATTTTATAAATAGTAATGAATAGCTCCCCATTCATCCTTTCTCATGTCTTTTGGGAACCTTTAATCTATCTTTTTTTCCTATAAACTTAAATATTCTAAATATTTCATATACAGGGACTCAAACAATATTTGAACTTTCGTGTTTAACTTATTTTCCCTAACATGATGTTTTGAAGGTTCATCCATGTGGTACCAGACATTAGAATTTTGTACCTTTTTAAGTTGGAATTATTTTATCCAGTCATTTCATATGAACACTTGGGTTGTATTTACATTTCAGCTATTTTGAATAATGTTTCAACAAACATTGGTGTATGGATTTGTGTCTGGGTCATCTTTTCAATGCTTTCAGGTGGAAAGCAAAGAATAAATTGCTATGTTATATAGTGATTTCACATGTAGCTTTTTGAAAAACAGGCAGAGAGTTTTCTCATTTTATCTGTCCACCATTTTATCTTCCCACCAACAATGGACAACTGTTTCAGATCCTCACTAACACTTCTTATGTTCCTTTATTTCTTTTATTATAGCCATACTTGTACATGCGAAGTGGTCTCTCATTGTATTTTTGTTTGCATTTCACTAGTGACTAAAGATGTTGCTATGCTTTGAATGTATGAATCTTTCTGAAATTTACAGTTCATTTTTTCAAACATAAACTCCAACCTGATGGTATTAAAAGGTGAGGCCTTGGGGAAGTGATTATGTAGTGAGGACTTCACCCTCCCAAATGGGATTAATGCCCTTCCACAAGGTCTTCAGAGAGCTGCTGGCCCTTCCATCTCTTTCACCATGTGAGGACACAGTCTTCATCTTCACCATGTGAGGACACAGTCTTCATCTTCTCCACCATGTGAGGACACAGTCTTCATCTTCTCCACCATGTGAGGACACAGTCTTCATCTTCTCCACCATGTGAGGACACAGTCTTCATCTCCACCATGTGAGGACACAGTCTTCATCTCCACCATGTGAGGACACAGTCTTCATCTTCTCCACCATGTGAGGACACAGTCTTCATCTCCACCATGTGAGGACACAGTCTTCATCTCCACCATGTGAGGACACAGTCTTCATCTCCGCCATGTGAGGACACAGCCACAAGGCATATATTTGGAGCAGTGAATTTTCACCAGGCATTGAATCTGCAGGTGCCTTCATTCTGGACTTCTCAGCCTCCAAAACTGTGAGAAATAAATTTCTGTAGTTTACAAATTACCAAGTCTCAACTGTTTTACCTCGAGGAAAACAAATAAACTAAGATACTGATCATCTTTTCATGAATTTACAGGCCATTAGCATATCTTATTTAGAGAAATGTTTACTCATATTGTTTGTCTTTTTATTATTTAGTTTTAGGAGTTTTTATATATTTTGATTATTAAACAATTATCAGATATATAATTTGCAAATATTTTCTCCCATTCTCCAGGTTCTCTTTAAAAACCCTAGAAAATGTTCTTAAATACAAAAACATTATTAATTTTAATGAAGTTCTATTTATCTATTTTCTTTCCTTTGTTGCTCATGTTTTTGGCATTATATCTAAAATTTTACTACCAATAAGTCATAAAGATTTACCTGTATACATTTTTCTAAAAGTTCTATTGTTTTAGGTTTATATTAATATTTATACTCTTGATTCATTTTTACACAATTTTTGCACACAGCATGAAGTATAGATCCAACTAAATTATCTTATATATTGAAATCCTGTTATCCCAGAACTATTTGTTGAAGAAACAGTTTCTTGTTACTTTGTTACACAGGTATGCATTTATTTCAGGATGTTAAATTCTATTCCAATGATCCATGTGTCTATCCATCTGCTGAACCATACTGTTTTGTTTACTAGATTGTCTTGGCAATTTGAAATCTTCTGCAATTTCATATGCCTTTGATAACTGGTTTTTCCTTTTCATCAGAAAAGATATTGGAATTTTAGTAATAGTTTGAATTTAGACTGCAGCCCACTGTGGGCAGTAGCGACAACTTAACGGTATTAATTGTTCTCACCCAAGAATGTGTCTTTCCATTTATTTGTCTTCTTTCATTACTTCTAGCAGACTTTGCAGTTTTCAGTTTACAGTATTTTGCCTCCTTGGTTAAATTTATTCCCAGGTATTTTAATTTTGTAGATGCTATTCTAGATGTATGTTTTTGAAATTTCCTTCATGGATCATTCATTGCTGATGTAGAGCAACACAACTAATTTTTGTCTGTTGACCTTGTTTCTTGCAATGTGGCTGAATTTGGGGTATTTTTAGCTCTGTTAGCTTTCTTGCGGTTGATCTTTTTAATGCCGCCTCTTATTTTACCTCTGCAGTCAATTGCTCCCCCCATGACAAGTCTAAAAGCGAAGATTCTTAATAGAGGGTCATACAGGAAGTTCAAGATAATCCAGGGACCACCTAAAATAACATGACAAAATTAGTATGTATGTATAATTTTTGAGAAGATTAATTACTTTCATGGATATATATGAGGTATTAATAGATGACTATGAAAACCCCTTTCTCTCCTCCCACAATAAATAAATAAATAAATAAATTCCCCTAATTAAGGAAAACTACCACTGTCAGAATTTTTCAGAATGTATCCTATTAAGCATATTCCAGAACAATGAGGGGGATATATGGTTATGATAAAAAATGCAGAATATTGATCATCACTAAATAAAATGAATTAAAATATCCATATCTTTTCATTTCTCTTGATTTAGACAGAAATACAACAAATTATACCCTGTACCAAGGTTGCCTTTATAAATAAAACATTATCAGTTGGATAATCATTTATTAAATATACATATTTACTTTCAGCACCAAGGTCTTTGTGTAGATAAAGTGTAGTCCTTGAACAAGGAGAGGGGCAACAACTAGATGATGGTTAGAATTACAAAGTCTTTGGCTGCAGCCCAAACCCACAAAGTCTGAAACTCTGGGAGAAAGCCAAGCAGTGTGTGTTTCAAAGAGGTGGTTCAGATGCAAAACAAAGTTTTGAGACCCACTAGTAAATAGGAATAATCAAATGATCATGACCTCATGTGAAAGCCTTCCCTACACACCTGCTTTAATTTTCCAAGCATCAGATCAGAGAAACTAATTATATTTAGTATTTGACAAACGTTTCTTTCAAAAATGCAATTATTACCTATTTAAACTCCAAGCTACATTCTGAGAAAAAGAAATAGAAGGGAAAACACATACACTATGGGAGCAAATGACCAACACAAAACCCTTTTGAATCAGTAATGAGCTAAGGGCTACAGCAGCATTACCCTCATAGAGTGCCATTAAAACTTGAAAAATATCACTTAGCTACTTAGAAAGAAAAGCAGAAATAGTGGGAGGTTTCTCACAGGAGGAGGTTCTAAGATTACTTTTAAAGGATGAAGAGATTTTCCCCCAAAGGACAGTGGATAAAGGGCATTTCTTGCAGAAATTATACACAGAAAATAATAATACACAGCAAGGCTCATTTAAGGATTTGGAAAGTAACATTTTTATTTCCTTTTGATGGAGGAGTAGTGTACACAGAAACTGACTGTGCATGGTCAAAAATAAAGGGGAGGAGATAATGAGACCCAGAACATGAAGGCTCTTAACTATCATGCTTAGGTAGGTCACACTGAAAACCAATGCTGATGAGGAAGTTGAAACCACTAGTGTCTACCGAAAAGGACTGAAATCAGGATCTCAAGGAGATACCCAGCACTCCAGGGTCATTCTATGCAGTTTCACCATGGCCAGGATGTGGAAACCCCCTAAATGTTCATCAATAGATAAATTAATTCTTTAAAATACATATACATAAAATTGTAGGAATAGGTAGGCTAAGACCCCAGGGGCCCTTCCAAAGCCAGGGCAAAGCCCACAGGCAGGCCAACCTTATATGCCTAATTGAGAAAAAAGGCATCCCAAGGTACACAGTCAGGGGCATGTCTGCATGACTATCCCTGCCTGGGGAAATCAGCCGTGCAGGCAGCTGAGACCATTGACTCCTAGTTTAGGCTGGAGAAGCTGAGATGTCTGTCTGAGGAGATGAGACTTGCTCTCCCACACTCTCTCCTGCTTGCACCCTTATCTGGCCTCTTCAGATGTTCCGTTACCCAGTGTCCCTGTTTACACTCTACCCCACCTTCTTGGGGGCTATAATCTCCCCTCTCTCTCATTCTTAACCTTGAGTGCTGACTGCTGTGCATCCTTGCACACACTCTGTTATGTACCCAATAAAAAGACTCTAGGACACAGGACAGGGGCTGCATGTGGACTGGTGTATACCCTCACAGGCTTCCGAGTTAACTCACTATTTGGCATAACTTTCGTTCTCTCCTCAGCGCCATCTTCCTTGCTGGCCACTGTCTCAGGTTGGGGTCAACTAGACACCTGTCATAAAAGGGAATATTATTTAGCCTTGACAATGAAACAAATCCTACAATATTTGGCAACATGGACAAAGATGGAGGATATACTGCTAAGTGAAATAAACTAGTCACAGAAAGACAAATACTGTACAATGACACTTAGATGAGGCTTCTAAACTAGTAAAACTCAAGGAACCAAATAATAGAACTGGGTTTTCCAGTGACCAGAGATGGCAGCAAATGAGGTGTTGATAATCAACAGGTATAAAAATTTTGGTTATGCAAGATGAAAAATTTCCAGAGATCTGCTGTACAATTTTCCCACATTATGCCTATTGATAAGGATGAGTGCCTATAGATAACCATGTGGCATATACATTAAAGTCTGTAAAGTTGGACCAAGTGTTTTTACAGTAAAAATGTTAAAAATAAAAATAATACAATTTTCTTCTTTCTTCCTTTGACTATTGTCACCATCCTCATTCTGGATCTTGAATAAAATAATGAATAAATTGCCCCCTTTTGTTCCTTCCTCTTTAATGATTACTTGGGGCTTGTTTTTTTTGCAGTTTTTGGCTGGGGCTGGGTTTGAACCCACCACATCTGGTATATGAGGCTGGTGCCCTACTCCTTTGAGCCACAGGTGCCACCCATACTTGGGGCTTATTAATTCCAGAGACCCATATGCCTACAACAAAGAGATTTATCTCCCATACAACCAGAGCTACTCCTTTGATTAGTGTAGCCACTAACAGGCTAGATATATTATGTAGTTAGGCCAAAGGCCAACAAATAAATACATAAATAAACAAATCACCATGTATTTGCAAAATTAAATGAATTTCTGATCAAGCAAGCAAAATATAATATTGTAGGAAATCTAAATTTCCAATGAATGATAATCATTTTAGTAGTAAAGGAAGGTAAAACACTTGGAGTTGTTAAAAAAAATAATCTCAAATTTGGAAATAAAGCAAAAGATATTCATATCTTCTCAGTTACACTGAAACATTAACTAATAGGCCCATGCAAGAATTATTATTTATCTAGATCATTGTTTCACTTGCTTTAATAATTGCTTATGTCTCAAAATCCATGGTTATAGGTGTCTGTGTACATTTGTGTCTGGGAGAGATATTATATTTTTCTTTCTGGTAAAAAAGGTATCCCAACAGTTTATGTTTTCATTGTCTTATTGAACATTAATAAGTTTTGTATCTAATTAAGCAACATTAATTCAGCCTTTTGTTTTTCAGTCTAAAAATATACTCAAATGGCCTGATGGCTGTGTCAATTTGGCTGGTATTAACTATGTTTCCCCACCTTCCTAGTATGTTTTCTGATAATGTAGGAGAGATATTCTTCATGAGAAGACTAGCTCAAGAAGGGTAGCAACAGCCACGTTGTAGCCAACAATAATCTAGATGCTGCTGTGAAGGAATTTTGCAGATGTAAATAAAGTTCCTAATCCATTCCCTTTATGTTATAGAGAGAGATCACTCTGAGCGGGCCCAATTTATTCAGCAGGATGGGTTTTAAAAGGGTTAATATCTTCTCTGAGGACAAAGTTTGTGGCATTTGAAGTTCTAGCCCACTCCTTATCCTTCTTTCCTGCCAATATGCAAAAAACAAATCTTGGCCCATGCTCATGTGGATCTGGCATGCTTGTAATCTTCCCTTCTTCACTTTCTGACCTGTCGAACATCACATTTGCTTTGCCAGCGCCCCCTATTTGTGAGGCAGTGACTTGAAACAAACAAATAAATAAATGTATATATAATGTATATATAATATATAGTGTTTGTATATCTTACTGATTCTACTTAACTAGTTGACCCCTGGACTGATAATCCTCATTGATGAATGAAATAAAACCTTGGCATGTTTATTTGTGTTGGTATACTATCTTTTTAATACTTTTAAAAATTTTATTTAGACAAGGTAAATAGTGGATACCAGAATAGTTTCCTTATACCCCCCTAATTATTCTTGCTTCCTAATATGACACACAATATTGTGTCTATTTGAAACACGCTTCTTTCCAGGGTTCTCAAGTCACTAATATCAAGTTGTAATAATGACATTATTAAGGAATGACATCACATTGTTATTAATATCATTATCATTTAGGAACTAGGTTGCTTACTTAATGATTTAGCATGTGGAACCCAGTTTAATTGGGAAGGGGAGTAACTTTGCAAGAGTTTCAAACTCTACAGCTGGAATGTTAACTGACAGCCACTTATTTTGCTTTTCACCCAGTTGCTCCAATAGCTTTAAGTCAGGTATAATAGAGATAGGAAAAATATAAAGGACCTAAGGACCAGGTGGCCTACTCTGGTCAAATGTTGCATCCTATCCATCAGTGGAAATCAACAAGATGGAATGGCAGCTAAGAAGCAACTCTGGGAAAGGCCAACTATTTATACTAAGTATTTCTGTCAATTGAGTCAAAGACATGACTCATGATGACTTTTGGCAGCTGAAGGGACAGAAAGAGATTGCTATTTTTTCCAAACGGGTCCTTGGAGAGCAGCATTGGTGAGCAAACATCCTTTAAAATAGCCCTTGAGATTAGGAGAAGATGGGTTAAGAGAAGGAGAATAATTAAAAACTGGAAGAAATGACAGTAAGTAAGGAAAGGGAAAAAAAATGACTCAGAGAAAAAGAGAAAAAAAATGACAAGGAATGGATTCTCTATTAAATGATCGCACAATACCACAAAGAGGAAAGCACTCAGTCTGGGATTTTCTGTTGGTGACTCAATGTCGGCCTGATTAGTTGTAGCTCAGATAGATATGGACGCAGTTCACAAGCCAACTAGGGCCCTTCACTAGACAGAGAGGGTGTGATGGGGAGAATTGGCAGAACACTGCTACTTGTGACTCAAAGAGGAAGGGTGTAGTCTGTTTGCACTTACCCTGCATTTCATCAGTTCAACTGTGATGTTTTCATTCACTTCAAAAAAAAGATGATGAAGTGATCCCCAATGGGTGTGTTTCACTTTCTAAACAATAAAGATGTCTGTTTTTTTTTCTCTTTCTTTCTTTTTTTTTCTTTTAGTGATGCTAGAAGAGCAAATTTCACCAACCGCTTTTTCCACATTACACAGTGAGGGCATTCAATATCCAAGTGGGTGGCTCCCTCAAAGGGACCAATTTTGGAAACCCCCACTTAGAAAAACAGTTGGGATTTTTACGGTTCTTTTCATCCAAACATCTCAAGGGATTACCAAGCAAAATATTAAAGCCCTCACCACATTTCAAGGTAGTAGCAGACAAGAGTTTTTGACATCCTTTGGCAGATGAAAAAGCAGTGGCCAAAATCAGGGTACCATGAGACGAAAAATCACAATAGAAACAACAATCCCACACCCCATCCCGCTGCTTCTACTTAGGAAACTTGAGTATACCTCTGTCATAACATAGGCCCATGTGATCATGCACAAAATAATAGTGCTTTATGAAAATACTTTCATTGCCTGTGTGTCAGCGTGCATCATAGCTTCCTGAATGAGGCTCACATTTTTAAGGTCAAAGGCAACTTTCAAGATATATGAGTATTTCATAACTTTTATTTAACCTTTAAAAATCATAAGGTACCTTTGGTTGATATTAATTTACTTGTATGATTAACAGTTTGCTTGGGGAGATAATTATGCATATGAGAATTATAAGGTCTTATTTTGTGATGAATTCTACTTTTGATAGACTACGCCATATGGCATTATTTTTCTAGTAGATTATTTACATTTGCCACATGGGAAAGAACAATAAAAGGTTACCAACTACATTTTCTATGTTCTTTAAAGACCTGTGCCTTATCCAAGAAATGAAATATTCTTCGTTCCCAAATAAACCTTTTTCATTTCTCTAGTCTATTGCTAAATTCAAGTTAACTAAAAGCTTGAGTGTTTTCCCAGAAACAGGCTAAAACTTTTTTAGCATTGATCTTATCCAGCTACTAGATATTCAAAACAAATATCTAGAACATTATGTATAATTTCTCTAAGTTCCATAGCTAAGTTAAAATATACGTCTTGTGACCTAACAATATGTATTTAAATGAGTTACAGAGAATACACTTTTTGTTAAGTATTAATAAAATATTTGCCAAAATCATCTCTGTTCTAAATTTCAGAAAAATTTTACAGACATATTTTAATATATTTAAAATGCTGAATCTAGAATTGAAGGCCGTTAAAAGGCTCATATTTACTCTCTTGAATTTCAAAACGTAGCCAGGACCAAAAAGCCTCTGGGTGTATGTACAAAATTTGTAAAAATACATAAAAACCTACTGAACCAAAACCACAGTGGAACTCATGATAACTTTCCAGACAGCACAATTCACCACTTAGTCACTGGGGAATGCCAATCTCAAAAGATAGATTTTACACCGGGCCAAGAAGATCAACAAAAATAAATACTTCTTGGATTAAGAACAAAAGGAAAGTCCAATTCCATTGGCCTTAAAACGATCTTAGTATTAATAATAATAAATTAACCGACTATTTTAGTGTGCCAATATTTGAGAGATTATTCTTTAAAACATTGTGCCTTATTGAAATGATACGAATGACCAAGAATATTAGAGTAGCTGGTATTAATGGTCTTCTATTTACTGTGCTTTGAGTTCTATAATCCTCCCATTTCATTTTAGTTGAGTGGAGATATTATTTGTTAAGTAAGTTAAGTGCATTTAGCCAAACGAGAGAATCACAGTAAGTTACTGATTTTCTTTTTGGAATTTCTTCCCAGGAAAGGAGGTCAGAAATTCCCATTCACCCTGCCACCAACACAGTTACCCAAACTGTCACTCTCTCCATTTCCTCTCCCGTTACCTTAGTTCAGACGGATGCATCTCTGGCTTAGGGAGTTACAACAGCCTCTTCCCCCTGTTTCCTCTCTTCTGTTCTTCTTCAACTTCCCTCTACCGTTATACGTTTTCAATTTAATCTCCTCTCAGCAGTTTGACTGATCTTTCATGAAGTGGTAATCAGATAACTTCATTACCTAACTTACAATTTCCAGCAGCTCCTCACTACACTGAAAGTAAAATCCATTTTCTACCATAATCTATACAATATGCATGCAGGTTCTTTGTGTATATACACACACACACACACACAACCCACAGTGACAGGAGTGTAACAGTGAGATGTTGAAATAATATGATTTGTCAGTTTGTTAGGCTTCTTTAACTATATAAAAACTATATAAGCATATATAAATCTAAAAAATCGTATTGCGAATGTCGATTTTTTTGAGCTTGTTTAGTCAGAAAGAGAAGCTATCTCATTGTAGGAAAAAAAAAAAATGGAAAGTCATGTGAGATATATTGGGCATCAACCTGACTTGCTGTATTTCACCAGCTGTGAGAGTGAGTTCTGTGTCTTTCCTCTGCAAAGACAAAACAACTTTCAGGAAAAAGAAATAAAAAACTTATAAACATCTAATTGGGGAGGTTCAGTGCAGCTACAAGCAAAATGAAACAGATAACGGTGTAAAGAATAGTAAAGGAACACTATAGCATGTTACAAGAAATAAAGGACCTGAGGTTCTAGTCCTATTTTTGACATATGTGTGATCTTAAGGGGGGAAAAAATGATGTCTTAGTCTCTGCGCTTTCATCTATGAGTGTGGTAAGGAGATGATTTCCACATCCCTACTAATGTTGATTGTGTGACTCTGTAAACAAGTGGGCTTCATGAATGTGCTGGGGATAACCATTTGACATTCAATTCTCCTCTTTGCCCATAATCCCTATTATTCCTCTCCTTCCCTGCACTATTCAAGTGGTAGAGATATCAGCCTCAGGCTCCCAAGTAGGGCATTCAAGTACAGCTTAGAACAAAGAACTCCACTGAGAAGCTATGTAAATGGTTTTGAAATTCATAACAAATAGGATTCTCTAAAAGCCAAAGAGCTTTTCATATGTAAGACCCCAGGAATTTATTATGGAACTGTTTTCAGTTTGTGGTTTTGAATGACAAATAAAGCTTGTCTTGGAAGAAAGGGAGGCAGAGTCTAGAGGACTAAATAAATTCCATGAAATAAGCATGGAGTGAAGGATTGAGGGCGATGCCTCAGAGGAGCTTCCTGCACATCAGGGAAGATATATTGCACACACACACACACACTCAGGCTCATGCACACTTTTGGACAACGAAGATAGAGTTTGGAGAATATTTGAAGTCAATTGTTTAAAGTTGAGCTATTCAATGGGTCTCTCAGAAGGGAACCACAGTCCCACACTTTGAAGTTTGACTTATGGTAAAAAAGAAAATAGGATATAAATACTTGGAAGGAACTAGCAAAATCCCAGGGCAGAAAATTCATATCTTAATTCAAGGAAACATCCAAGTACAATTTCAAGTTCTTTGCAACTCTTCATTCAGAGAAAGTGCAAGAATAATCAAGCCACACTTGGGATGGAAATTCCAAATGTCCGGAAGAGGTTTTTCCATGGATGAGCCTGAGGACAGGTCTTACAAATTCCAGCAGGACTCAAAGTGAGAGAGCAGAAAAGAATACACAGCTCTCATGAGGAGGGCCAGCACACACACCCAGAGTCTCTAGACTGGATGGGCAGGGTTGCTATACTCAGTGACTTTGACCAGGAGTTTGGACCAGAGACCACAAAGAACTGGGGATGGCAGATGTGTGTGCCAGTCTTCAGAGGCAAAGATCAGTGGCCTTGAGGAATACTACAGCAGAGGGAAGCCAAATGATGGCACTAAGGTCAGACGCCCTCAGGAAGAAGATTATGTTTGTTCATCAGAAGTGAATACAATTATCTCAAAGTTTCTAGATTAAGGATGTTACACCATTATAAAACTGGGGGTTCCACAGCCAAGTGAAGATTACTCATTTAAAAATAAAGACAAAATTAATTTACATAAATATCCAATTGGTTTTTGACTGCAAAAACATCTAATTGCAAACATATGTGCAACAGGATATCTAGAAGATGACATTTTCAGTATTGGAATTATTATTATTATTATTATAAGTTACCACCTGCTGCCACTTCTAACATCAGAACCCATAGTCAGTGTGTAGCAGTGTACACATCAGTGAGGCCGATGACTGGGATGTCAGCTGAATATGTGGAACCATTGATGCTTGACTGTGTGTGACTGGGACAGAAAAAGGGACACACCAATACACTCTTTCACAGGGAAAATTTAAGAGAGTCAGATGGCCTCCATGATAGAAAACAAAACATTTTAGATAGCAGTGATTTAAATATTAAATATATGAAATGCAATAGTCCAAGATGCTGGATGGGGACATATATACAAAAGAAATATAGCAACTTACTACACCAGGTATGAATGAATAGTAAGAAATTGCCAAATTATTTATGAGTCTTCTGGTTTTCAATAACCTAAAACTTACGAATGTATTTAAAAGAAGAGGTTGCAATGAAAATTGAATCAGTAATATTATCTCTCTAGTATAAACCATTAACTCAAAACTGTCTGTGTTAAGATACTAAGTACACTTCAGAAATTCACTTTTTTGCATTGGTGTTGACTAAAATCTTATATACACATTCCACTGTATTTCTTAATTGCATAGGGAAAACTATTTGATTAACTTCCTAAGTTCTTAGACTCATGAAGACTTTCTATAGGTGCCCTGAAGAATTATTCAGCCTTCTCTCTATCTATGTGAATCAAAAAGAAAATTATGTCCTAAGCCAGGAGTAGATGATGGAAAAGGGGTATCTATTTCTGTTTCAATTGTTTGAGAAATTGTTATGTTAAACTAAATGTACTTTGATAAGAAATGTAACCTAAATAAAATGGCTATTCAGAAGACAGTGCCAATAGCTAAAGGATTGTAATTGCATGTGGAGAATTTTCAATCCCCTAGAAATAGGTTTTAAATATTCTGCCAACACATGTTTCAACTGCCAAGTCTTGTAAAAATACAGTCTTCCTTGAATAGTTTGAAGAACACTTACAATTGCTACATTCAGTAAAACTTCATGTATCTGATAATGGTGTGCTCAAACTAGAGTGTAATTTGAAGAACTACTTATATGTAGTTGGGTAGATAGCTTTCCTGTTAATAGCATTCATTTATTTTGAAACAAAGTCTTCAAAGTTATAGAATCATACAAAAGAAAACACAATGGCCAGACATTAGTTGTGAAATTCTACTGTTTCTCCATAAGCAAAAACCATGAGCACTCAGAGTATGAGCATCAGATCACAAAATAGTTCACTGTTTTAAATGGCACAATAATTTTACGTCCACCCTGTATGTGTCCTATGCATTTAAATGTCTTCACAGTAAAATTCAATTGTCATGATTACTAATATAAGGTTGTCCCATTGGTTCACAAAGTCACTAAAATAAATAGGTTAACATGATGGTTCTGTCTACATGAAGAGCCTTGCTCAAGACTCTATAGGAGGCGAAAAACTTATAAATATTGCTCTAAAACTCTTATAATGTTTTTATTAAATGATAGCTGTGTACATTAATGCATAATAAATAGGCTAACATGATGGTTCTGTCTGTCTACATGACGAGACTTGCTGTGTACATTAATGCAATCATGGGGTACAGTGTGGTGTTTTCATATACAATTTGAAATATTTTCATCAAACTGGTTAACATAGCCTTCATGGCATTTTCTTAATTATTGTGTTAAGACATTTATATTCTACTTTAATATCAACTTTCAGAACAGTGTTATAAAAGAGTAATATAATCAAGAAAAGAACAAAAAAATAGCTTCTACCATTTTTATTTATATTTTTACTAAATATTTTATTTTTCTGAATTTAGAGTGCATACACAAGGAACAGAGTTCAAACAATATAAAAGTATATATAATGAAAGCAATTTTCTTTTCCATTTCTACCCAGCCGTTTTCTCCAAAGGCCATCATTGTCACTCATTCGTTGGTTATCACTTCACCTTGTGCACATATGTGTGTGGAAATGTTTTCTTTAACAAGCAAATATTAGCATGATATGAAATACTTTCTAGATCTCGATTTTCTCAACTAATAGACAAGAATAAGTTTATCCCATTTGGTGCATGTAAAACTTTATTCTTTTGAATATCTTCATGACATTCTGTGGGATGGACTATGGACTTACAATAATATATTTAAACAAACCTAACCTATATTTATGTTTTGTGCTGCAAAGAATACTCAGATATGCATTCTTCTATGTATTTGAAAGTATATCTAAAAGATAAATTTTTAGAAATTGAATTTCTGGGACACAGGACAAGCATTGACATTTGTGACTAAACAGCAAAAGCTCCATTCAATTCCAATTGTATCAATGTATGTTCTTATTTATGGTATCAAAGTATCTTTTTCCATATAGTATAAATTTAGAACTTAATTATTGCCTTGCCACTTTGAAAACGACCAAATAGAAAGTCTATTTTCTAACATCTGAATTTTTTTGGAAGGAAAGAAAAAATATAAATATAAATTAGAATTGAGGTTCACATGTTTTCTTTTAATAAAACCAAATATGACCTCCAAATCTGAATTTTCTATGAACAGATAAAATGATGTCATTTTTCACAAAGACAAATTATTTAAAATTAATAGGTATTTCTAAATGTCGGTATTACTGAAAATTAAATAAATTACTTCAGTATGAATACAAATGGCACAATTAGTTGCAAGCTCTGCAATTCCTCATGTATATTTGAGAGGCAGAGAATGCTAGTCAACAATTTAAGATCATTCATCAGGCATCAAATATTTAAATCTATTTTCCCTAAATTATTTGCTTCTCAATATTTTATATCTTTTTTCTTCTAAAATAAGAAAGCTCGGTTTTTTAGTTCCTTTCAATATAGTATACTTATTAAATTAAAGAATTTTAATTTCAACCAGAAATTTAACATTAAATTAAAGGGAAAACCTTTAGCAATTTTTTTTTATTTACCCATATACTAGTTTTTTTGTTATTCTTTCATTGAACAAATCTGTAGACTTCAGCACAAAGACATTTCTCTCCACTTTAATACTTGAGGAAGTCTTTGTTTGGTTGTTTGGGATTCATTGAGGGTATGAAGAATTAGATTACACTAATTACAAAGTCCTCTTGCAATTGTGTCCCTCCCACAAGAGGTGTGTCATACACCATAACCCCCCCACTCCCTTCCCTCCTCCCCTCTACCTGCTCTCTCCTTCATGTACCCCCCAACCTTGTATTAGCTCATCTACTGCCTTCATACTAGAATTGAGTACATTGGATTCTTGCTTCTCCATTCTTGTGATGCTTTACTAAGAAGAATCTGTTCCACCTCCTTATCTAAGTTAATTAATACAAAAGATGTAAAGTCTCCATCTTTCTACTGGGTAAAAGGAGTTGTAATAGGGAAATCATTAAAGTGAATAAAAACAAACAGTAGTATGTACAAAGAAATAAATTTGGTTAATTTCAAACCATTTCTAATATC